>JAODPA010027409.1:0-12656 GCA_025585075.1 Nepenthes mirabilis
AGGAGCACGGGAGATCAGCTCGCTGGGAATCGCATAATCCACCCTAAGGGAGGCTATATACGCCTCAGTCAAAATCGACTTGGTGTTTCGAACACCATGGCGCACCCTTCTGGAAACTAGAGAAGAGGAAGAAGCCTCTGCTTTCGAAGCCATTCGTCTCTCGAAATTCACAAGTGTAAAAAAGGGAGGAGAAATCAGAAGAAGGAATAAGGGAGATCGACGTTCGGCTTAAATAGGCAACGCCAAATCAGGAGGCGGGAAACTAAAACGCCACCGCCTCCGGAGATTGAAACACGTGGTGGCATCCAAGCGCACCGCAGGACCTCAGTCGATTGCAATGATGGCTAGGCGCCAGGCCAGCGGGCGCAACCCTTTAGCAGCCAGGCTAAGGATTACGCTGGCGCCGCCGCATTAAATGCGGGCTCATGATAGCAGAGCCCATAACGACGTGCATGATAAGCGAAAAAAGGAAAAATGAGGGAAAAAGAGAAACCGCTACGAAACAAGAAAACTCAGCAGACGAGATAATGCAAAGGGCAGATTCTCATTACGGCAAAACAATCATGTTACAGCGCTAGCAAAGAAGAAAAAAGAGCACAACGGTAGCAAAACGGTCAGCGATCCTGGCGGACGGAAGAAGAACCTTGAACGGGATAATCCACCAATTGATCGCGGGTCCTGGCGGACGAGTTACGAGGATCTATGACGCCCACACGGAAGCCTGGATCCTCCAGTAAAGCAAGCCTCTTGCAAAGTCTAACGGCGTCGAAATATCTCCGATCCAAGTCCGGTCTCATATCCTCCAGCCGGAACATCGTCCTCATCTCCGTCCGCAGCACAGCAACTTCGGCCTGGTGTTGCCGCCCAAGTTGCTCCATTTCTCCCTCAAGCGCTGATATCCGGCCTTGCGCCCCTACGTTGGCGTTCGCCAGCCGAATGGCTCTGGCTTCCGACTTGGCCAGAGCATCCTCCAAGTGTGCGACGCGGGCTCTCAGCCACTCTATCTCAATGGCTGCAGCCCCCCGACGCGGTGGGACACCCTCGAAACCCGGAGGAACCCCCCGACTCCGAGAAGGGCCGGCAACCGTGGCTTCAGAGCGAGCTCCTCCTGAGGAATGGGCCCCAGAAGACACGGGGGCGTTAGAGCCGAACTCGGACTCGTGAGTGGAGGGCTCCGTGTCAATAGAGGAATCTCCCATCGACTTCGCAATGGAAAAATATGCAGAGAAGGATCGAGCCGCCAATGGGTGCGCAAGTGAAGGGATGTACCAGATTTCGGGAGAAAGTGGCGCGTTTAAATAGGCAGATCTTCTGGAAGAACGGCGAGCCCAAAGAGCAAAAAGCTTTTCAGGAAGGGCCAATGGGATTCCACCACGTGGAGGCCCCTGAAAACTCGCGCGTTTTCAAGACGGAGTGACGTCTCCTGACCGCACGGGAATTAAATGCGCCTGCAGCTCAAGGGACGTGACAGTTGAAAAGGACCCCGCAGGCACCCAAGGGATGACACGTGGATCCTCAGGGGAAAACGTCCGGGAGCGGGAAAATACATTCACAAAGGCAAGACAAAAATTGAAGACAAGAAGGGCTACTTCTGTTATTAATCAATGCTTTCTTACAAAGTACAAGGTCTACAGCCATAAGGCTACGAGGAGAGTAAAAGAAGGCTGCGGTACGAAGCCTGGTGTGCTCCCGTACCTCGTCCCAGGAAAGGCCGGCAAACGGCGGCTGAAACAGTCGAAGTTTCGCCCGACGAGCTGGGCGGGAAGCAAGGAGCATCTCCCGGTGGAAGTCTCCAGCAGTCAGTCCACCGCTGTCCAGGAAGCACTGAAGCCAGGCGCTCCCGAAAAGTCCGATGTCAAGCCCGACTTCCACAGAGGGCTACTTACCACGTAGCCCTTCCGGTATTGGCGCCCCAGCGTGGCCTGCGGAGTGGACACCAGCGAAGCCCGACGCCTAACAGGCGAAGAGAGCCGCGGGAAGTCAAAGAATCCGCTGAGCCCGGGTAAGCCATCACCCAGAAGGAGCCACACGACGACAGCGGAATGGCCAAGCCACTCTCGTTAGCAAAGAAGGCAAGCCATGAGGCTTGGATTATGACGGTCTTCATCAAGAGCTCCGAGCATGCGGCTGATCCATCCGACTCCCTCACGAGGACCCGCCAAGGGAGGGCAAAGCTAGGATCCTCTCATCGTCTCCCCAATGGCTGCTAAGGCATGAGCTCAACTAGCTTGGGCGCCCAGCTATTTATAGGCGAGGCGCAGGCTGCCCTCTCACCCAGCGCAACACGGCATCTAGCAAACGTCTTTCAGGCAACAGCGGCGACCACTAGTCAGACGCAACCCAAGACGCGCGAATCTCGCCGGGCAAGGTGACGGGTCGCAGCAGCGCCTGAAAAGCCTGCCCTGGCCTGGGAAAGGCGCGAAATGGGAAGACGACAAAGGTGGCGCGACACGAGGAAGGGTACGATGCTGTGGAAATGGGCCCAATGGACATGCCAGGCCCGACCACTGGCCAGCCCAGGCATGGGGGGCTAGTGTTGGGGCCCATGTCCCGGCCCATGAGACAGGTCCAAGCCCATGACACAAGTAGCGGCCCATGAGAAAATCGGGAGCCCACGAGGAAACGTCAGCCCAGTCCAACGGGAAATAGGCGCGAAGCCACGCCAGCGAAAGCCAACGGAAACCTGCAGCGCATTAAATGCGTCACCGGGAACAGGCGAGAAAGGCGGAAAGGCTAGCCAATAGAGGCATGGCTGGTGCCACGCCAACGCCACCAGCTGCCGTCTGCAGGCGGCCAACCAATCCTCTCTCGAGGAAAATCGAGCGTGATCGACAGCGCTCGGCAGCGTGCCTAGCACGCCAACAGGACAGCCGGCGTGACCGGCGGTCCACGACAGCGACCAACGGCGCAACGACCCAGGCAACGGGCGTTTTGGCGCCCAAGAGTCCAAACAGGGGGGGCATATAAGGGCCCTCACCCCACAGAGAAAAGGGTTCCGATTTTTGGCTCTGCGATTCTGGAACTTAGAGCAACCTCTGGTTTCAAGTTCACTGACCCAGCTTCCAAAGAGCTCCAATCCACCGAACGGATTCAACCAAATCGCTCTCCTTCTTCTTAACCCGTCAAACGGTAAAGTTAGCCACTCATCGCAGTGCACCAAGGAAGCCAGGCCTTCCACCACCTGCTCATCGCATTTCTCCACATCACCACATAAGCTTTTCTTACGCATCACAGCATTTTTCCGCGCACCCCTTTAGCGTGCGCATTTCCGTCTATTGCGGGAATTTGCTGACTTGAGCGTCGGAGTGGCCTCGGTGGGAGAAATCCTGCCAGACCCTTCACCTCTTGTTTGTTGTTTGTGTTGTGTAGGTCCAGGTTTATAGAGACGGAGACCGGACCCTTCTTCCGGAGCGCCCGCACGCTTAGGAATCCGAAGGCTCCCTAATCCGTACAGCAACCTTGGGCTCGGGACGCAACACAAACATATTTTCCTCCTCTCTCTCTCTCTCTCTCTTTAAAATTTTTTTTCACATGGACTGTTTTCGTAAATTTTTTGATCGGAAAATTATTGTTATCTTGATTTAGGGCTGTCAATCAAGCTATCAAAAAAAAAAAAAAAAAAAAAACGAGTTTTCCCGACAGGCAAATGTAAAAAAGGGAGGGAAACATTCATGCGGTTCTACAATGCCCTCCAACCTGTCGTTCGCTCCCCTTTTTAGTTTGCTGATGGGAATAAGCGAATTCTATTCATTATTGTAGAAATTGAGGGTAAGAAGGTAAGGTAGAAAGAACTTTATTATTATTTTTTTATTTCTGTGTGTATAATACTATACGAGTAAGAACCTATTTACAGGGGAAGTTCCCTAAAATGGAAAGGAAGGGAATAAAATGAATAATGAAAGAAATAATTATAAATTAATAGTTTTCTAAATTGTGAGATTGTAAAGAAAATTATGGAAAGAAAATTTAAGGAAATATGGAATAAGAAAATTTCTATATCCCTCACCAACTCAATGTGGTAGCATGTGTACCATCTTGAGTTTTGTTGATGAGATTGTAGAGTTGTCCAAAGTAAGTGAGAACTTGTGAAAATATCAACTAATTTATTTCTAGAGGTGTCTTATCCTAGGAGGTTGTCATTTTTAAGATGAACTTTGATAAAATGGTAGTCGATCTTGATATATTTTATATGCTCATTAAAGATATTATTATGAGTAACTTGAATAACATTTTAATTGTTGTAGTGTAGGAGAGTGCTTGAGGTTTGGAGAATCTCCATGTCCACGAGTAGTCAGCAAAAGCCAAAGGAGTTTAGCAGAAGTGCCGACGTGTGCATGATATTTTGCCTTTGTGAAGGAGTGGGTAATGATTGTTTGTTTCTTATTGTGCCAAGAGATAAATGAGGATTCTAGTAAGAAACAACAGCCGGTGTTGGAGTGACAATCAGTGAGATTGCTTACACAATCGACAAGGCATGTAGGTCAATGGATGATTTTGAGGAGTGTGGCCACGGAATGATGTACCTTTAATATAGAATGTTATGAGAAGAACAACAGCATAGCAAGTGGAGTGAAGGCAGTGCATGAACTGGCTGACCATATGAACTGTGTAGGTGATGTAATGCCGCATGACAATGAGGTAGATTAGGGTGCC
The DNA here is from genome assembly GCA_025585075.1 of Nepenthes mirabilis. Classification (NCBI taxonomy): domain Eukaryota; kingdom Viridiplantae; phylum Streptophyta; class Magnoliopsida; order Caryophyllales; family Nepenthaceae; genus Nepenthes; species Nepenthes mirabilis. The sequence continues at coordinate 4,654 of JAODPA010027409.1, forward strand.
TACTAATTATAGGTGGAGCGTTGTATCATCTAAAGGGATACTACCCGTGAGAGTAGGTCTAACATTGTCCTTCAATAGAATACTAGTGGTTTTGTTGTGTGTTTGGCCTATTTGGGGAATGAGATCTGAAGCATATTTGGCCTAGAAGAGGTGGTCGTCACCGGTGGAGGGAGTGTAAGATTCCGATCTCAAAACATGATAATTTATAATCATTAAATAAAAATAACTATATTCAAAGTAATTGGATTAAGAAAAATTATGAAAAAAATATATTTTTGGGGAAAAAAATGCCACTAGGGCATTAGTGCCCGAGTGGCGCCAATAAAAGAACTGCCTACCCGTAGGGCGCTCGAGGCGGGGTGGGAAGTGGAGTTGCGAGGGTTGGCACCCGGTTGGCGCTCGAGGCCCAATCAAGAATGCAATTTGCCCGAGTGGCGCTTACTTGGCGCCTATTTGGCACTCGAGCACCACTCACGGGGCACGCACGTGTTCCTATTTTCCTTTGTTTTAAAAGGAAATTTTGGGGTATTTTCGGAGAGAGAGAGAACTAGAGCCTGATAGAGAACACGGAGAAGAGAGAAGAGGAGAGAAAAGGGAGGAAAAGGGGAGAAAGAGGATAAATTTGGCCGTTCTATTTCGATCCGGGTAAAAATAACGGTAGATCGGATTAAGGTAAGTGTATTTCAGACGTTATTTTTCATTTTTACCGCTTTTTATCATCTCTAAAATTGTGTTTATCTTCTAAAATTCTATTGTTCCATGTTTAATGTAAATAAAACATGTTTTTCTTAATTATTCAAATAGATTTCATATTTACCTACATGTATTGCAACATATAGTTTCAATTTTATGAATAAAAATATATTTGGTGTCCGATTTATATCCGGAAGCTTTGAACTGAACCCTAGAATGAAAATTTAGGGATTTGGTGTTCAAAATCCATAAATTTTGACATATAAAGGTTAATTTGTAAAAGAGTATTGTCCATACTATGATTTATATATGAAATATTTACATGGAATTGTACCGTTAAGTTTCTGTGAATTTTTGAAGCAAATCTGTAGGCTTACCTGTGTAATTCTGACTGATTTCCTAAAGTATGATAAGTTATAAGCTATGAAATAAGAAGAAAAGTATATCTAAATTTGTTAATTATGATTTAGGATTGATATACAGTTAGGTAAGGTTATCCGATATACCTTAGAATATTATGGTGATAATTGAGAATAACTCCGTCCATGGAGTTATATGTGGTCCACCATTCCTCAGGGCGTTAACCTAGAGGGTATAATTTCTGCTTCTGACTCGTCTTCGGAGGGTAAACCGGTACCGATCTTGTGAGAAGGGATACCTCTATCCTGTTACTGGTCTTGATTGTGTGAGTAATACAATCTATCATTAATTATTTATCCCATCGGCTAGTAGGGTCTACTAGTTGGTCATTTGGATAGTAAAGTACGATTTCTAGAATTTACTGAATTTGATACAGGTTTTCTGATTTCTAATGCATATCTTACTCATTTATGATTTCAGAAATATGTTATACGGAATTATGCTTTCTTTTGTTTTTATGTACTTCTCTGTTCTTCGGATATTTTTATATTTTTGCTTATCTGTATTTATATTCTTATGAAAGCATTACACTTGTATATTTTTACTGTACGTTGTTGGATTTTGACTCACTGTTTCATTTTTTTCCCTCCAGATGATACAGTGGAGTCAGTTCCTGACGAGAAGGAATAGATAAAGCCTAGCCTGTAGACCTTTGGAAGCCTTTGAGCTATCTTGAATATTTTGAGACGTTTGATAGTTTTACATGTAATATCTCATTTGGGGATGGATATTGTGTATATATAAATGGTCATAGTATGCCTTTTATTTTGTTGAAATAATATTTATGCTTCCGCAGGTCTATCTTATGAAAAATAGTTTTGCTTCCGCTAATCTGTTTTGGATATGTGCAGGTCTTAGACGACATCTTTTGTATGAATTTTGGTATAGTGGATAGGATTGATAAATTAGAGCCATAGATGAGATCATGGCATCTGATGATCCTGTGATTGAAATGTGAATGTATATTAAAGTTTAAATTTGTACAATTGTACATTTTATTGAGGTTGATTGTATCAGTTTAGCCCAATTCTAGAAAAAAATTTATCCATTTTTTTTTATAGAATTCTAAGATGATATTTGGGGCCTTAATTCTATATGATCATTGATGAAATGTATTAGTGAACAAAATATAAATAAAAATCTGTTCCATCATAAGGAGTGACTTCGATGCTGAGAAAGTAATGGCGGTTGCCGAGATCCTTCATCTCAAATTACTAATTTAGAAAGCTTTGAAGCTTTTGAATGCCACTAGTGTCACATAGAGAAGGATGATGGTGATGCCAACTTTATTTTTTGTGATGAAATAAGATAGAGTCATGTAAGCTAAGTATAATGAATGCAAACTTGGCAAACCGCGTATGAGGGGCTTGCTTGATGCCATAAAGGGCACATTAGAGTCAAGAAGCTTTGGTGTGGAGGGTTTTGTAATGTAGATTTACTCGAAGATATTATCATTGACGAAGGAATTTTTTATCTTCATTTGAAATAAATGCCATTATTTGATAATCGCAACCTTAATCATAAATCTGACTTGGTTTGGCCAGCAACTAGGGATAATTTCTTATCATAATAATCAATTATACAATTCTAAGAAACACCCTTTGAGATGTGTGACAATCCGAGTTCGTAAAATATAGTAATTCTAGTAATCGAATTGGTACAATTAAATTTGAGATAAGTAAAATTGAGAAAAAGTGAAAAAATTGTCATAGTTTAGCAAATAGCAGCGGGTAGGCGCCAAAAACTAGTAGGATGCTGCTTGCTGGAACCTGCCGCACTCGAGTAAGGCTGTGGCAGTGGGCCTGTGCTCACCGCGCGTCTGCCACGTGCTCGACTGCAGGCGCAAAACTCAGTCATCGACTTTAATTTTGCTCATAAATTAAAAGAGGGGGGGGGAGAGAGAGTTTGGCAGTAGAACCACGACAGCAGCGAAGAGGAGAAGAGAGAAAAGAGAAGGAAAGGTGAGAAATCATCCATTTCGATTTGCTTTGGGTAAAAATAACAGTAAAGCAGGCTAAGGCAAGTATACCCCGGATGCTATTTTCTTTTTTTACTAATTTTCTGTATCTCTAAATATGTATTTTACTCTAAATTACCGTTTCTCAGCATTTTATGTAAATAAAGTGTGATTCTGTAAAATAATTGGTCATATTTTAAGTTTACCTGTATGTATCGCAACATATGACTTCAGTTTCATGATTGTGCATGCGTTTGGTATCTGATTATGGTCCGACAACTTCGCGTGAAACCCTAGTTCGAGAAATTAGGGATTCGATGCTTTAGTTTCCTAAATTTCAAGATGTAATTGTGATTCTGTAATATGTTAAGGCCCATGAGGTAATTTTAGTCTAAAAAGTCCCATAGAAATATACTGTTAAACTTCTGAGATGTTTTGAGGTTATCTGAAGGGTTATTTGTATAGGTTTGATTGGATTTATACTTTAGGATTAAGCTGTAAATTATATTTTTAGGTTATATAGAAATTTTGAAATGACTGAATGTTCAAAGGTATGAATCTTGTGAATGAAAGTGTTAATTGGAGACTTGATGAAACTTATCTGACGACTTGCACTTAAGGATTTAAATTGGAATTGAACCATTGAGTTATAGAGAAGCTCTGAAGTTGACCAAAGGTTTAATATTATGAATTGGGATGATCTTTGAGGTATGGAGAGACTAAGATTAAAGAAAGGACGAGAATACCTCCGTTAAGTAAATTAGTAGGATTTCGGTATAACAAGTCAATGACCCCGCCCTTAGGTTAACGTAATCGAAACACTGAATAATAGACTCTAGAACTGCACTGAATAATAGATGATGGGACTAAATAAATCATTCTACCATCGGGATGTAAAGTAAGGAGGGTATGTAAAGATTAAAAGTGAATAGAAACCATCCTACGTTCAGGATGTAAAGTATGGAGGGTATATAAAGACTAAAGTGAAGTGAACCATCTTGCCCTCAGGATGTAAAGTATGGAGGGTATGTAAAGATAAAAGTGAAGTGAACCATCCTACTTTGGGATGTAAAGTATAGAAAATGATAAATTTAAAAGAAAACTTAATACTCTGAAATATGAACTCCGAACCAAGAACTAGGGATCCGTATGCATGGTTTTCTTGTATTCTGCATAGTAATTGGTTTTCTTGTATTCTACATCATGTTTACACTTTTGTTACTCTTGCCTGCATGCATGACTTTCCTGCATCACTTTTAAGTTCCCGTCTGAAAGTATGTTTATGTTTTGTATATATAAAATTATATATTTTTACTATTTTAGGTACATTTGTTAAGCTATTAGCTCACTCCTTACTTTCTATTTCCCTCCAGATAAGCAAATGCCTAAAAAAGATTGAAGTTAGCATTACCTAGAAGAAAGCAAAGCTTTTGAGTTTTGGAGACCTTGGAAGGCTTTGGCGATTAAAGGATTTTGGATTCTTATAACTAGCGTTTTGAAATGAACATTGTATATTATGATGATTGTTTTGTTATTGCTTCCGTAAGGATTCTGTCAAGGATATAGATACTTTTGTTATTCTGTTCTTTGGATTTTGCACAAGTCCTAAAAGGCATCTCTTGTATGGATTCTAGTATAGTAGATAGAATAGCTGAGTTAAAGCCATGGATGATATTTGTAATCCTGTGAATGTCTATTGTAGGAAAACTTGTGGTATTGAATTAGTTGTGTGCTTATATAGGTTGTTTAATACAGGTTATATTTTTGATTTTTGTCTAGTTACAAAGGAGACACTGCCGAAATTTCTATTGAATGGAAGATTTAAAATTTATGGACTTCATTTTACATGTATTTGATGGAGGATCCTATAAGGATTAGGATCCATTCCGTCACAATTGGTATCAGAGAAAATAAGATGCCTTAATAATAATCTGAATTGTATATGGAAGCTGAGGAAATGATTATAATTGGCTGAATGAGTAGGGATGAATTACATCCTAGGAATCCTAGCTAACATAAATAGGACAGAAATAGACCGACGCTGAGTGATTAAGTAGAATGATATCACTTTTGGGTTTATGCAAATCAAATCGAATTGAAAGTTCAGATTGAACTATTTTAAGTTAAGGAAAGATTGGAGCATTTGGGGCTAGAGGAAATGTTTAAGGGCTGATTTTGAGGATCTTTTTCTAGATAGCATTAATTGTTTTAACCCCTCCCTTTGATTTGATTATTTGAAGTCAACTAATATTGTAATGTTTGTGAATATAGGATATATCATGGCAAGTAGACGAAGTAGAAGAAATAGTCGTGGAGGTGTTAGTACCCCCCACGATCGAGAGACCGCGTACGTGAACTTGTTGGAATGAATGACAAATGTGGTTGAGTCGTTAGAGTAGCGTCATATGGCTTCGTCCCTACACTTGAGCTAATTCTAGTAAATCCTACTCCGACCACATATGATAGGTTCACAGCGGAGAAAGCGCCTGAATTCCTAGGAGAACCTGATCCAATAAGGACGGATATCTGGATTTGGAGGATGAAGAAGATCTTTGCGGTGATCTGATGTTTAGATCAAGAAAAAGTTTTTTTTGAAATATATAAGTTGGGTGGTGAAGCTGACAGCTGGTAAAACATAAAAAATTGTGTTAGGTGTGCCCGAGGATGTGATTCCTCGGAAAATGTTTGAAGAATCCTTTATGGAAAAGTATTTTCCCCTCAATTTTTAGGATCAAAAGGAAGAAGAATTCATGCGACTTAAGTAGGGAAGTCAGACCATAGCAGAATATGATGTTAAATGTACTGAATTGTTCCGATTTACACCAAATTTTGTGGAGGATGAAGCAAGGAAGGTAAAAAAATTTCAGTAAGGATTAAGGAATGATATTTATGATGGAACGTGTTTTTTTTTTTCACTAATAATTCTGTTATTCGTAATAGGAATAGAAGCCCAATATTATCCTCAAGGTTTTAGGAAAAAATGGACAGAGTTTTTCCTAAAATTGAGCCAAATAAAAATGTAAACCTGTACAAAACCTACATAGCAAACTAGTACATGCACACAACTATCTAATTATACCACAACTTTTCTACAACACACGTTCACGAAACTACAATTGCCTTCCACGGCATTAATCTACAATCATATCTACTATAATAACAGTTTATGAGTGAGATGCCATCTAGGACCTGTACAGAAAATCAGAAAATATATAGTAGAAGCAGAACTATAAACCTGCGGAAGCATAGTTTTCTGTTCATTACATGTATCACATACATTTCTATACAAAACCTATATATATATAGATGCCCATAGGCATAAAATCTATATACAAAATCACATATCAAGTCGGGTCTTTACATCCAACTGTTGTTCCAAGATTACTTCAAAATACTTCATATCTCCAAAATCTTCAAATTAGGCTCTAGATTACTCCTTCTCATCCAGTACTAGCTCTACAGGCTCATTTGGAGGGAAGAAAAATAGTAAAGAATGAGCTGAGGCCCAGCAAGGTACATGCAGACATGCAGTAAAACTTTTATACATAATAAAATACAGTAAAATGGATATAGATGCATGTTAAAGCATAAATACTATAAGGCAGTGATTCATAAAAACTATAGCAGAAACATAATGTAGAAGATTACAGAATTGTAAAAAATGGAACAATTAAGCTTCGTTAATAATAAACCGGTAAAATAGAATCCAGAAAGCGAAAATTGGTCTTGATTCTATAGCTTATAGAAATTCCCTTGTCTATCTATATAGGACCTTACCAGTAAACTCTACAAGTAGAGAGGGCGAATAATCGAAGATAGATTGTATTCACTCCATAGAATCAAAGGCCAGAAATATGAACAGGAGATCTCTTCCTGTGGGATCTGTACAAGTGTGCCTCTCGAAGGTAGGTTAGGTCCAAAATCATTCCTCCTGACCGTAACGCCCCGAGGAATGGCAGACCACGTATAACTCTATGAACAGAATTATCTTCAATTACTACTGTAACATTCTAAGGCATGCCAGAGAATCTAACTTGACTGTATATCAGTCATGGGTCTTAAATAATGGTATCAGAAATAAATTTCCTTCTTATTTTATAACTAAAAACCCATTTTTAGTTTCACTATTCAGATTAAGCCTCTTAGTTAATACCCTCGAGAGTTATTATCTGACTGTTTGGATTGACTTTGTCATTTCTTCATCCGATCCATTGGAGTTTTGGACCTTGATTCAAATATGCATTGCATTGATCCACCTTGAACCATATGCATCACTAGTGCCCCTATGATAGGAGATTAGAGTTCAAGCTCCTAGCATGTTACTGACTGGATGCTAGGTGGCATGCCATCAATGCGCATCTCTGTCACAAATTTCTATAGACAAAAGGTCTTGTTTTGCTTGAATTGATTCTCTGTCCTTATAACTGTGATTTGATGTCTTATTCAAACTGATAGTTAGCAGGATGTTTATTTCGGCTATAAATTGGGGGGGTTTTTTTAGCTTGCATCATAGGGCATTCCTTTTCTTACCCAATTGTATGACAGTTTTTAGCTAATATGGTATTTTTATTGTTATGAGTAGTCAATGTTGGAGTCGGTGGAGGATTTCTTCTAGATTTTGAAACTAAAGTTTGATGAAGCACTTAAAGACTATCTTGGTTACCTTCTTTTATAATGAAAATGATCTTGGTTTTGCTCTTTTACATCCGCTCTCAAAACCAGGCCTTCCGATTGTAACAAGGCTCTAGGCCTTATTTTCACTCTCGAGGTGATTCGGGCAGCAGTTTCGGACATAGGTGTAAAATTTTAAATTTTTATCCAATTTAATTGAGATTATTTATTATTATTATTGGGTAATATGGGTGTGATTAAAATTAATTAAATATTATGAGATTTAAGAAATTATCAAAATTGGGGAGTAGCATCCGGAGCG
>JAODPA010027420.1:0-12656 GCA_025585075.1 Nepenthes mirabilis
ACCATTTAATAGCAATATATCTTCTCTATCTATTTATACCAAGAATCAAACATGATAATAAATAATTGGATGAAATATTGTACTTAAATTAGTATCAAAGGGTAATCATGTAATATTAGCCTTTCACCATTTGATAAAATATTTGTTAATTTTTTGAAATATTGAAATTGATTTAAAAGTTTTGAATGAATTCTTTCTAATTTCTAGGGGAAATAAAATTTTCACTGACTTACATGGATAGATTTTTGCAGATGATACTTTCATTTGAACTTCCATTTGCTCTCATCCCACTCCTCAAATTCAGTGGCAGTTCTACCAAGATGGGCCCTCACAAAAACTCGATATGGGTGAGTTGACTCAAATCCTCTCAAATTATTCACCAATTCTTTGAAATATGCCTCATCAACTCGTAAATCCTAATGCAGCAATAGTCTAATGTTCTCCTTCTTGAAGTGTTGTTTAGTTCATAGACCCTTCTAACAAAGAGATTTGATCCCAACTCTTAGGTCTATTAAACCAATCTACACATGTCATGAAATAGCCAAATAAAAAACTCAGGCCTGAAATTTCAAATAGAATTCTTGGTAACAAAGTTGCCTCGCCTTGACTATGTGGGCTTGGACTAAAATCCAAGCATATGACTTCATTTGTAAAAACCATGTACAAAAGCCTTTGCATGAACTTAATCCTTGTGATTCACAAGAGTTTGTTTTGAATACTTGCAGATCATCGTAATCTCTTGGATCCTAGGGATGGGAATAATTGGGATCAACGTGTACTACCTAAGCACAGGGTTTGTGGGGTGGCTGATCCACAGCACCTTGCCGAAAGCTGTGAATGTGTTGGTCGGGATTTTGGTGTTCCCAGTGATGGCAATCTATGTGCTTGCAATTATCTATCTCAGCTTTCGAAAAGATAGAGTGGTGACATTTATTAACCCAGGTGATGATGCTGAAAACTGCATTGAGAAAGGAGATGCTGGAAAAACTAAAGGGGCACAAAACTTGGACCTCCTTCCTTACAGGCAGGATCTTGCTGATATCCCACTACCTGAGTAGTAATGACAAGGGCTTAAGTGTGTCCTGCCGCCGCTACCACCAACCACAGCCATCCATGCACTCCGAACTCTTCCTAATAACACTTACATATAAGATGATATCATTCACCCTAAAAATAAATGTATCAGGCTGAATGTATAGGTAAAATTATAGATCAGAATATGAGGACCCCAACTATTGTAGCTATTCTATTAAAGCTAATGCAAATATTTATAAACCTTTTTCAACCATGTGAAATGAATCTAATTCCCTGTTTCTATTTTTTCTTCTTTCTAGATAATTAAAAAGTGAACTAATATCTATTATAGTCTCGGGGGAACAAAAAAAATTAAAGAAAATAGGCATTCCTTAATCTTTTAAATGTGAACCATACAGAGAAATATCATTTAGCTGAACTTCGATCTCTTTTGATGTTTTGATGAGAAGAGACTTTTCTATATAGTAATTGAACAAACTATAGGAATGCTTCTGGCATCCGAAAAATAAATCTTTATTTGGAGTTGATTACTGAAAAGGTATCAAAGATGATAATCTAAATTCTTGGATCATTTGTCCTTTAGAGGAGCCACTCGAGCATGACAAGCATTCACCTTTTTATCCCCCGGTTAAAATTTCTTCATCTACATCTAAATATATGACATACGTAAAATAACTTATAGAAAGGCCTTTGATATTTAAAAAAATGAATCTTTTCCCTAAAGATTTGACTCTAAAAGTGACGTCCAAAATAATATCAAGATCTTTTGTCCTTTAAAGAGTCCACTTGAAAAGGGTGAACATCATTCTTCCATCTATAAGCTAAATTTTCTCATATATGACATGCTTGTTATTCTTGCTAGTTACTATACTTCATTCTACCTCAAGCTTTGAAGTGTCATTTTATGGGGCAAATGGGCCGACGCTCCAACTAATCACCCTCCTTAGGTTTCAGTTGAAAACTTAGGATGGGGACGGTTCCTTATCATGCATATATTGTTTTGCTGAGGATTGACTCTTAACAGCCTTTTAATGAGCTATTCATTGCATGCTACTACGATTAATAATTTCGATCAAGCAGTATTGTTGCCCTTCTCACTAAGAACACAAGCCTTAAGAGCTATTTCTCATGCATGAAAGTATTATCAAGCAATGAATTGTCTCTCCTGATAGCATCCCTAAAAGATACCTTACTCAATGTCAATGATTAGTCAACAAAGTCATTCAACTCAGGGATTGTACAGTCACTTATGATGTTGTCCATGCACTTTATCGATTAACTTGTTAAACTGGTCACAAACTTATGATATCTATTTTAAATACTAAATGTTATAAATTTTTATACTCGTTTAATTATATTTTGTACCTTTAAATGAACTCAAATATTAGAGAAAATTTTTAACAGAAGATATCAAGAAGACCATTTAATGTCTCGATTCTCATTGTGTTATACAAGTTTTGAATTCCAAAGTCCATGACTTATCTAGACATGAGGAGAATATCATACATATAAAATCTAAAATTTTTGAAATGATTAAAATCTTATCAATGTTGTTATAATATTACAAAGTAATATAGTTGTTGCGTCCGCGAGATCTGGCCGTCCGTTTATCGAAGCGCGAGTGGCTATTTGTGTTGGCGGACGGACAGACACGGGCAACACAAAGTAAACAGAGCTCGAGCAGAGAAATAGAAGTACGAGGACAATGGGAGAACACACAGGTTTACGCGGAAAATCCCGTTATCCAATGAAGGGTAAAAAACCACGGCAGCGGACAGACAGTCCGAGAAATCTCACTATTGTGGTGAAAGAGTACAATGGGTACCTGGGAAGTTGTTCGCTTTCTCAGGGAATTACAATGTAAGAAGCCAGATTTTTTCCTTCACTCTTTTCTCTTTGCCTTTCTTGTTCTCTCGATGATTCTCTTACTCAAGCATCCACAGATGGGAATTCAAAACCTTTTCTAGTAGCCTGAAAGGAGATATTTATAAGGAATGTGGTGCCGTTAGAGAGGCGACACGTGGCACTGGCGCGTCAGAGCTGCCTGCCACCACCACCACTACTCTAGGTGCAGCTGTGATAGGGACACATGTCACAGCCTGTAGATACGGCGTTCAGGGGAGTATGGCTTGCAGGTACGGCGTGCCAGAGGCCGTTGGTCGCTCGAGGCAGCGCGTGCCGTGTAGGTCATCTGAGCTGGCATCTTTGGCTGTTTTGGCTTTTCTAGCTGTCCTCGTTCTCGCATGGGCCACAGTGCCCTCTCGGACCGCCAGTGCCTTTCTTGGTTGCTCAATTTGATTCTTCGGACGCTCAGAACAGGCTTAATCATTTGGGTCTGATTGGGCTTGTGGGCCTCTTGGGTCAGCTTACCCATGTGATCCTTTGGGCCTGCAATGGTAATTTTGGGCCTTGGGTTCCGGGACCCATCATGAGTCCCCCATGTCAAACGGTTCAAGGACTCAGCCGTTTGACATGCATTGTGAACATCTTCCTATTGCGATGGTCTGTAGTCTTCCTCTTCTCCTGACACGAAGCATGTCCGAGATCTTTTCGCAAATCCGAGACCTGTCTTTTGCCACCGTTTCATTTCCCTGTGGAGCATCAAATGCGATATCCGATTGACGCGACGTCGCTTCGGGAAGCCCCAAGGCCTACGTCCGCCTACTGCGTATGGGGTGCTGACACGTGGGATGGTCATAATGAGGGCGCCTTTTCCCTTGTTTGAAATTTACTTTAAATTCTCTGTCACGCCTTCGTTCTTTCCCTCTTTTCCTTCTTCGTTTCCTTGACGTCTTCTGAGATTCTTCACGCTGTTGTGTTTTCATTTCTTGCTGTTATGGCTCCCGGCGTTAATGACATAGCCTCTTCTCTTTTCCCTCAAGATCTTGAACAAATCAGGGCGAAATATGACATTTCGGAGTCCGATTTGATGGTGGTTCCAGGAGCCGCGGAGAGGGTGTGCACTCCTCCGGGCGGATACATTGCTGTTTACGAAGTTTACCTTAAAGGCGGACTTCGTTTCCCTGTTCCCACGGAGCTTCATTGTCTGATGAAGGAGTTAGCCGTCCCGTTCGCGAGACTCCAGCCCAACGCCATCAGGTACTTGATTTCCTTATGCGTATTCGCGCGTTGTTACAGCAAAGTTTTTGAGGCAATCGTGGTGAAAGTCATGTTTCTCTTTACTCATAATCTTGACTGGATCACCATGACTCCTCGCTCGGAGTTCGCTGAGATGAGTGGAGGGAACCCGGATTCCACGAAAAGGTGGAAGGACATGTTCTTTTTCCTGAGAGTTGCTGAGGACTGACAGCTCTCATCCATATGGGGAAATGTAGCGGGTAAACATTGTTCTGAGGTCACTGACGAGGAGAGGGAGGTTGCCAAGGAGGTCACGAATTTAGTGATGGCCAACCTTGGCAGCTTCAACGTGGGGAAAAAGAACATCTGGTTATCCCCTGAAAAGCTGGTTGAGGCCAAATCGGTGACGTTGTCTGGAGATTCCGCCATTGCGGCTTCGAAGAAGAAAAAGAAGAAGAAGTTAAAGAAAAGAGAGGGTTCTCTTGTTATTCAGGAGCTATCTGAGAGGCCTCAGAAGAATCCGCAGATTGAGGCCCCAGAGGACCCACTGAACATTGTTGGCGAGTCCTCGTCGGGGGACGATGACGTTGGCGAGTCCTCGTCGGGGGACGATGACTCCGTCATCACCCCCATGGTAAAAAGGGCCACGAGGTTGGCTTTTGGTCCTCCCGCGGAGTCTGGGGTCACCGCTCCTTCTTCCTCTGGTGCTGAGGCCTACCAAGAGGTCTCGGCCATCTCTGCGGGTCCCTCGTCTGACAACCCTATTGCTTCCGACACCCTGGAGGAGGCAGCTTTTGACGAGATCGTGGAGCCTTGTGAGATAGAGGCGACCATTGCCACTACCGCTGAGGACATTTTTGACATTCTTAGCGGCGATGAGGCTGGGGTTGCGGTCTCAGGGATTCAGGCCGCCGCTGGGGCCTCGGATGTGGCGGAGCCCCCCATTCCTGAAGGTCCTCCGCCCGAGGCTGCTCTTGATGTTTCTGCGGTGCCTGCGGAGCACCCACTCGGGCCCGAGACCTCGGGGGAGAGTGGCCCCAGTCAAGATCCTGTGGTTTCTAAGATACTTTGCTATCTTCCCATTTACCTTGCTTTCTGTTGCCTGTATCTGAGCGGCTTTAGTTTCTTTTGCAGCTCCAGGATCTGATTGGTGGCTTTAGCCAGCTGGTAAGCACAGTCGCTCAGTCTCGTTCAGAGGCAGAGTCCTCAAGGGCCGTTCAGGAAGAGAACCAGCGGTTGCACGCGGCGCTTGCTGAGGACCTTACAAGCCCAGTACGGATTCCTCCTGTAATGAAACCTTCAGTTGGAGGAGGCGCTGAGGACCTCGATAAAGGCTACTGACATAGCTCCCCTACTGGAGACCAAGTTCTGGGATGGCATCCATTTATGCCGCCGGCTGATGCAGCTCCTGCACCCACGGTTCCCCACTGCTGTGCTGGATCCGCGTAATGTGAGCGTCACGTGCGTCGAGGATGTGTACGATCTTCGAAGCAGACCATTTCCTGGGTCCTCGGGTCCAAGCTCCTCAGCGGGTCCTTGCTCATCAGACTAGCCGGGAACTTTGAGTCACAGAGAGGACTCTTTGTCTTTAGAAGAGCAATCCGGAGCTGTCCCACCTCAGGGCTCGAGCGAGGGCTAGCTTTCTTTTTTCCTTTCCCACCGTTGTATTGCACATATGAATAAAAAGGGAACATTCAAGTTTATTATAAGTGTCTCTCCTTCCTTTTTTTTTATTATTACTCGTACGAATCCGAGTTTTGCACTTACGACCTCTTGGGCTGCTCGGTCACGGCCGAGTTTTCAGAGTTTGACCTCTAGGGCTGCTCGGTCACAGCTGAGTTTTTGAAGTTCGACCTCTGGGGCCACTCGGTCACAGCCGAGTTTTTGGTACGACCTCTTGGGCCGCTCGGACGAATCTGAGTTTTGTTTGCCGAGGATGATCCACCCGTCACTGGTAGTATCTCCTAAGGTGAGCGGCGTTCTAAGTCCGGGGTGCGCAACTTGTAAGCCCCTCCTCGGAGGATAGCCGATACCAAAAACGGTTCTTCCCAATTTGGTGAGAGTTTGTTTCTACCGGCGATTTTTCCTGTGGCTTTCACGCTTCTCAGTACAAGATCCCCGATGTCGAATTGTCGGGCCTTGACCTTCTTGTTGTAATAGCAGGCCACCCGTTGCTGGTAGGCCGCTATCCTAAGCCTCGCCTGATCGCGAACCTCCTTAAGGACGTCGAGGCTTTCTCGGAGCATCTGGTTGTTATTCGTTGTGCTGAAGCACCCAACCCGAGGGCTGGTGAGGGCTACTTCTATTGGGGTGACAGTTTCGACCCCGTAGCAAAGACTGAAAGGTGTCTCTCTTATGGGCTCTCTGGGCGTTGTCCTGTATGACCAGAGGACCGAGGGCAGTTCATGCACCCATGAGCCCTCGGAAGACTCCAGCTTGGTCTTCAGCCCATGTAGGATCGTGTGGTTCGTCACTTCTACCTGCTCGTTGGCCTACGCGTACGCCACTGACGTATGCACCAGTTTGATCCTCAGGCTGGTGCAATATTTAGTGAACTATTTTTCGGTGAACTGCGTCCCGTTGTTGGTCACTATACACTCTGGTATCCCAAACCTGCATACGATATTCTGCCGGAGAAACTACGTCGCATTTTTCTCCATTATCCTGGCCAGCGGCACCGCTTCTACCCATTTGGTGAAGTAGTCTATTCTAACAATCAGGAACTTCCTTTATCTGGGAGCGAAGAAAAGTGGTCCGAGGATATCGAGCCCCAATTAGGCGAACGGCCACGGGGACTACAGCGCCCGAAGATCGGTGTGGGGGCGATGGCTCATGTTGCTGTGAAGTTGGCAGTTTTTGCACTTGCGCACAAAGTCCATGGCGTCATACCTCATTGTTGGCCAGTAATATCCTTATTTCATGAGCTTAAAAGCTAGATTCTTTCCTCCGATGTCAGACCCGCATACTCCGAGATGCACCTCCTGGAGGGCATACTTGGCCTCCTCTGGGGTGAGACACCTTAGGTAGGGGGCCGAGAAGCCCCGCCGATACAGCTGCCCGTCCACGATCGTGTACCAACACGCCGTCTTCTTCACCTTCTTGGTTTCGTTCGGATCCTCGAGCAACGAGCCATCGGATAAGTACTTCAGATAAGGAGTCATCCAGGAGCTCCCATCCACGACTTGCATTACCTCCTACTTAGGGTCTTCAACGCTGGACCTGCTCAGGACTTCGTACATCCCCCTAGCGTACTGTTCGGGATCCCCAGAAGCTACGGCCCTTGCAAGCGTGTCAGCCTTGGTATTTTCCTCCCGCGGGATGTGGACGAACTCGGCTGTCTTGAAGTCCATGACCATGCCCTTAACCTTGGAAAGGTATTTGGATAGCTGTGCGTTGTTGACGTCGAAGTTCCCACGGACCTAATTAACGACCAATTCAGAGTCGCCATAGATGATCAAATCCCTGGCTGAGCATTCCTTGGCCAGTCGAAGTCCTGCCAGCAAGGCCTCATATTCTGCGACGTTGTTTATGGCCGAGAACCAAAGCGTCAGCGAGTACTTTATCTCCAATCCCTCGGGGTGCGCAATACAACCCCTGCTCCGCAGCCATCCTTCATGGAGGAGCCGTCCACATGCAGGGTCCAAGTAGACGCCCTGTCAAACTCGTCCGTTGTAGCTTGGTCCTCGCCGCAATTGGGCGGCGCCGTCATCTCAACGAGGAAGTCCGCGAGTGCCTGTCCCTTTAAGGCAGGTCTTAGGCGGAACTCTATATCGAATTCTCCCAATTCGATGGCCCACTTGATCAGTCGCCTGGAGACCTCGGGCTTTTGTAAAACGGCCCTCAATGGCTGGTCGGTGAGGACCACTATCCTGTGCGCCTGAAAATATAGTCTGAGCCTCCTTGCTGAGTACACCAACGCTAAGGCCACCTTTTCCGTAATGGGATACCTAGTCTCGGCGTCTGCGAGAGTCTTGCTCACATAATATACGGGCTGCTACCTGCCATACTGTTCTCGTACTAGCGCCGAGCTTAATGCTGTGTCGGATACAGAGAGGTACAAGTATAGCTCTTCACCCTGCTCTGGAGAAGCTAGAAGGGGCGGACTCGAGAGGTAGCTCTTGAGCCCTCGAAATGCATCCTCGCAGTCGTCACTCTATCAGAAATCTTGGGTCTTCGTCCCCCTCAGGGCTTTGGAGAACAGTAGGTGTTTCTCAGCCAACTTCGCCAAGAAACGGGAGAGGGCGGCCACTCGTCCAATCAGCTGTTGAACTTCCTTTACCGTCCGTGGGGACCACATGTCTAGGATCGCTTGGATCTTCTCTAGGTTTGCCTCGATTCCCCGATTGGACACAATTTAACCTAAGAACTTTCCCGAGGCGACACTGAAAGTGCACTTGCTTGGGTTTAGCTTCATTCCATGAGATCTAAGCACGTGGAAGGTCTCGGCCAGATCTCCGACGTGACTGCTGCTTGTTCTGCTCTTGACGAGTATGTCGTCAATGTACACTTCCACATTCCTCCCTATCTGACCCTGGAACATCTTGTTCACAAGTCGCTGATAGGTTGCTCCCGCATTCTTGAGGCCAAAAGGCATTACCTTGTAACAGTACGTCCCCTGGTCTATCATAAATAACGTGTGCTCCTCTTCCTCGGGACTAATTCTGATCTGGTTGTACCCGAAGTACGCATCCATGAAGCTTAGGAGCTCATGGCCGGACGTCGAATCTACGAGTTTGTCGATTTTGGACAATGAGAAGCTGTCCTTGGGGCACGCCTTGTTGAGGTCGGTAAAGTCTATGCACATCCTCCACTTCCCATTACTCTTTTTTACCATGACAACATTGGCCAACCAGTCTGGGTACTGCACTTTTCGGACAAATCCGGCGTTCAGGAGTTTCTTGACCTCCTCACGGACGGCCACTAACTTCTCAGTGGAGTAGTTTCTGCGCTTCTTCTTACCGGTTTGTGCCGAGGATCGACGCCTAGCTTATGAACGATGATCTCAGGAGAGATCCCGGACATGTCGCTGGGGGACCACGCGAACACGTCCGAGTTCTC
This sequence comes from Nepenthes mirabilis, assembly GCA_025585075.1. Lineage (NCBI taxonomy): Eukaryota > Viridiplantae > Streptophyta > Magnoliopsida > Caryophyllales > Nepenthaceae > Nepenthes > Nepenthes mirabilis. The sequence continues at coordinate 9,172 of JAODPA010027420.1, forward strand.
TTGCAAGAAGTTGACGAGTTGGTCCATGACAGTCTCTGGGAGTGAACTCCCTACCTGGATATACTTTTCCTGATCCGCGGGATCTAGGGGGACTCGTACTACTGGTTCTCCCGGCTGATCGTGCTGCGACGTGGCCTTGTCTTTGAGGTCGAGGTCTTCCATGGGTTGCGGGAGCGTTACTTGCGTGGTCTGAGCCAACTAATACATCTGCCCTATTGACTGATCCCCGAGGACTTCTCCTACCCCACACGGGGTAGGAAACTTCATCTTGAGATGTGGGATGGAGGTTACTGCGTTGAATGCGGTCAAGCAAAGCCGTCCGAGGATTGCATTATAGACCGAGGGTAGGTCCACTACGAGGAAGGTGAGGACCTTGGACGCCGTCCTCGGATATGTTCCCAGGGTTACCTCAAACTGGATGATACACTGGACGGGCACTGGCTCATTGTCCAGCCCGTAGAGTGGCCCTTCTGGTGCTTTCATTCGATTTTTCTTAAGCCATAGTTTGAAGTAAGTATCAAGGTACAACAAATTACGAGAGCTTCCATTATCAACAAATACTCGTTTCATCTGATAGTCATTTACTCCGTCAGAAAAGAGTGCAGTTACAACCAGTGGGTCGGAGTGAGGAGAAGTTACATGGTCCAAGTCCCTATTGCTAAAATAGATAATATCGTCTTCACTCCCGAGCCCCTTCCTCGGTCTCTTTGCTGCTGCGAGCTCGCGACCATCCCCTCTGGCCGGCCTGCTGGATATCATGTTTACGACCCCCGCAGCCACTCGATTCCTGGGGGGTTCAGCGTCTCCGCCGTCCTCGGGTCCTGAAGTTTGTCCGAGCCTCTGGAGGAAACAGTTGAGGTGCCCCCTCTTGATAAGCTCCTCGATCTCCCTCTGTAGAGTCCTGCAGTCTTCCGTGCTATGACCCCCGGAGCGGTGGTAGTCGTAATATTTTGACTGGTCCCCACCGTCCGGGTTCTTCAGTGGCTTGGGCCATTTCAGGAACTTTTCTCCCCGGATTTGCATCAGGACGTTGGCGCGGGTGTCGTTAAGCGGCGTGAGGTACATAGGCCGCGGCTCTCTCCGAGCGTTCTGCTCGGTCTTGTGGTGCTTCTTCGTTGCCTAGGGACCTGGATAGTCCGCGGCTTTCCTTTTGCCCTCCACGGCCTTTTGGTGAGGGTGCTCATCCCTCTCTGGCCTTTTGGCGTCGTTGGCTTCCTCAGCCGCGATATAAGCTCTGGCCACAACCTCGACCTCTATGAAGGTCTGCGGGCCGTTATGGATACGGTGCTTGAAGAAAGCACCTCCTTCGAGAGCCGAGAGGAAGGCGTTTAGCTTTACCTCGTCGGTCAGTCTCGAGATCTGCCTGGCTTCAGCTACGAACCGGGCCAAGAATTCCCGTAAGCTCTCCCTGGCCCCCTGCTTGATCCGGGTGAGGTGCCAGGGCTGCTTCTCCACCCTCCTACTGGAGGTGAATTGAGACAGGAAGGCCGTCGCCAGATCTCCAAAGTCGAGGATGGAGTCCGCGGGCATCCCATAAAACCATATCCGCGCGTCCCCTTTTAGAGTTAAAGGGAAGTACTGGCACATGGTGATTTCGTCAAGGCCTTGGACGTTCAGATGCTCATTGAAATGATTAAGGTGGTCCATGGGATCACCACTACCGTCGTATACCTCCAAGTTGGGCATTTTGAATTTCGGGGGGAGCATCCTCGTCCTGATCTCCGTAGAAAACGGAGACTAGAGTGCATTAGCCCCTCCTCCGCTGCTCTCTCGGAGCACCATATTCCATCCTCTTTCCGGTCTGTCCCCCACTCGAGGTGGGGCAGCCGCCTTCTTCTCGTTCAAATAATGCCTTAACTCGTAAGGCTCCTGAACTGTACGGCGCTCGGGGGCCGTACGGGCTCCTCGTGGGGGAGCATCTCGTGGAACTGCCTCCTGGTCGTCGCACTCACGGCGGTTCCGTTGGGCCTTAGAGTGGCGCCTCTCGAGGCTTTCGTCTTGGACCCGAGGACCTGGTTGGTCCTCAACCCTCCGTGGGGCTCTGCTGTTAGAGGCCACCTGGGTCCTCGGGTTGTCACGTCGACTCGGAGGCCTTTCGCAGCGACTGCCTCCTTTGTTCCCTCCCTGTGATGCCTCAGCCTGGGAGGCCCTGTCGGGAGCCCCCTGCTTGAGTTGATCGATTTTGGAGTAGAGTGTAACGAAGGCCTATGACATGCCGTCTAGCTTGGCTGCCAAGCCCCTAACCACAGGGTCGGGATGATCCTCCGCCCCCGCGCAGGGATTAGGGCCGCCGCCGTGTGAGGCTACCTCTTTAGCTGGTGCACTCGCTTGCGCCCTTGTGTTTACCATTTCGAAACTTGAAGTTGATGTTGTTGCGTTGTTCACGTATTTTTTGAGAAAATGTGAAAAGCAGACTTTCAGTCGCTTCCCACAAATGGCGCCAATGTTGTGTCCGCAAGGTTTGGCCGTCCGTTTATCGAAGCACGAGCGGCTATTTGTGTTGGCGGACGGACAGACACGGGCAACACAAAGTAAATAGAGCTCGAGCAGAGAAATAGAAGTACGAGGACAATGGGAGAACACACAGGTTTACGTGGAAAATCCCGTTATCCAATGAGGGGTAAAAAACCACGGCAGCGGACAGACAGTCCGAGAAATCTCACTGTTGTGGTGAAAAAGTATAATGAGTACCTGGGAAGCTGTTCGCTTTCTCAGGGAATTACAATGTAAGAAGCCAGATTTTTTCCTTCACTCTTTTCTCTTTGCCTTTCTTGTTCTCTCGAGGATTCTCTTGCTCATGCGTCTACAGATGGAAATTCAGAACCCTTTTCTAGTAGCCTGAAAGGGAATATTTATAAAGAATGTGGTGCCGTTAGAGAGACGACACGTGGCACTGGCGTGTCAGAGCTGCCTGCCACCACCAACACTACTGTAGGTGCGGCTGTGATAGGGATACCTATCACAGCCTGCAGATATGGCGTTCAGGGGGGTATGGCCTATAGGTACGGCGTGCCAAAAGCCGTTGGTCACTCGAGGCAGCGCGTGCCGTGTAGGTCATCTGAACTGACATCTTTGGCTATTTTGACTTTTCTGGCTGTCCTCGTTCTCGCATGGGCCACAGTGCCTTTCTTGGTTGATCAATTTGATTCTTCGAGCGCTCAAAACAGGCTTAATCATTTGGGCCTGATTGGGCTTGTGGGCCTCTTGGACCTGATTGGGCTTGTGGGCCTCCTGAGCCAGTTTACCCATATGATCCTTTGGGCCTGCAATGATAATTTTGGGCATTGGGTTCCGGGATCCACTAATAGTATGTAAAGATATCTTTCATATAATGATATGCCAAGTTATCATAATATTGTCAACTTTTTTATTTTTCTAAAATCTTGTAATATTCCTGTTATAATTTTTTATTTTCCTTCTATATAAAAAACTTACCAAACAAAAAGCTAAAAACTTAACCTTTGTTTCTAATTTCCTTACAATTT
>JAODPA010027431.1:0-12656 GCA_025585075.1 Nepenthes mirabilis
TTCTATTTCTTTCACTTTTCCAACCTTTTTTTTCTTCCCTTTCCCTATTTTTCCTTCTCTGCACGAGATGTCCTTAAGGGTTTGCTTGGCCATGGAATGGTGCTTTGTGCACATTTTTATTTCCGCTTTATGACAAATTTAGTTCCTCTATTTCAGATCCAGTTTTCTTATTTGCGTGCATGCTAATAATTTTTCATTTTGAGGAGTTTAAGTTAACCAAGCTTTAGCTGTAGGCTGACTCATCATTCTCTTGTATAGACAATATTCATTATTTGTGTACCATTTAACAAACTAATCTCAAATCATGCGTATAATTTGGCATTTTCTTGTAACGCCAGTTTCAATTTTGATAGCCCACCAACCAATTTGGTTCTAAGGTAAGATCTAAACAATTACAACAACAAATGTAGTTAATACAATCATAAAAACACCTGTAACCTACATCAATTTGTGAAGTTTTTTTTGTGGTTCAAACTAGAAAATTGTGTTGTGTCAAGGGAGGGATCCATTGCTTGAATAGTCTTTGGCTTGTTTTGTAATAATCTGCACTTGAAGGACTTGTGATGCAAGAATTTTTCACCAAAGAAATGTTTTAAGGATGCCCAATAGATGTCCTTGAAACACTTTCGAATGGCATGGTATTCTATTCATTTATCTATTCTTATTAGAGCCTACTAATGTGATTAAATTAGATTGTTCCACATCATCAGAGGGTGTCAGAAGCATTAGGTTTTGGATCATTTCCTTAGAGTTTTATTTTTAATAAACGGGTCATTTGCAAATTCACTCAGTTCTATTACAAAGATTCGCACAAATGAAGGATTAAAGTAGCGTAGGAGATGGTATCTGGTGGACACATGAGTGAGGGCTCATGCGTATAAACGCAGGGACAAAAGTATCAATCCCTACTGAATGGTTGAGGAGACACATGTTCGCACCTAGCATAATGGACTTGGTTTAGGTGTACCTGAAGTGTGCACATGGCTTGCCAATGGGGTTGATTCTAATGCGTGCTCGAATAGTGCTCGTGTGTTGATATTGGGTATAGAAATCCTACCTGATTTTTAGGTCAAATTTTGATATTATTTTCAGTACAAGGAGCCGCATAAAGACAGAGGAGGAAAAGAGAGGAGAGGAAAAAGTTTAATATCAGCTGAGGTCTAATTTGAGTTACATTATTCGTCAAACTCTAGTACGTTGCTCGATATTTGTTTTGTAAGACATGCTATCATTTAGTTGCTCTTTTTTTAGTGCATTTTTTTCTAGTGGGTTTTTATAGTATTCAGTCGTATTCAAACTATTATTCACATAGGTAGTTACGGATAGATTTCAGATAGGATTATTTTTATAATTGAACACTTCATAATGAATTTCTTCATAAATTATTCCATGGTTATTTCTTCAATTGAGAAGAGTTTTTTTACACTAAATATTATTATGTAATTTTGTGTACATGGTTGTATAATTGTTCTTTAATCTCAACTAAAATGTATCTCAAAAGGCCACCCTTCTACTGAAAGGCCGGGCAAACACTGAACCGCCTTCCTAGACTCCTATTGCATGATAGTTCTTCCATTCTGGCAATTTCCAAGTTGAAGGACTAGGATCAGATGGAGTTAAGTACCTCTTTTATCTTTTAACTCCCAGCGCTGGCATCTTTTCAACCTCTACTTGTGTTTTCCCCATTTTCTGGTGGAATAGATGCTGACAAATGTACTTACGAATGATGAGAAACTGATGATTGATTGGTTGAATTTCTGAGATTCTATGTATGCACTCAGATGTGCCCTAACGCAAGTGAAAGTCACTCCATTATAATATGGATGTCGTGGGTTTAAATCACTAAATCTGTCTCTTTACTGTGCATGAGTGACGTTGTGTATATTTGACCTTTCTCAAATTTCGTGACAGTGAAATCTCATACAATGAGCTGCCCTTTCTTTTTATTTGCAAGGAGGGTGGGCATCTGCTTTGAGCTTCAGTCCTACTTTGCGGGGAATCCTTCGGAGAAGCCACTTTTTTCCGAGCTGTATGTGGTTTTTTTTAGTTCTTTCTATCTAGGTTTTCATCTAGCTATGGATGCTCTTATCATGGAATATACACAGCATCTCTGCTCCCTGGGTCTCGCTGAACAAATAAAAATACTTAACCGGAATCCACTTATGATTCTCACTTACGATTATGGCATGGCACAAAAACAAGTCAATAAGCAATTGGACCAGGAAGAATGCACCTTCGGTGGACCATTATTGTGCCCATAGTTAATGCTGTGTAGCTTAGTACAGAATGGATAATTGCGGAAAGCATTTAGATAAAGAATGTTGGCCGGAATTGACGATCGTCTGACAAAGATACAGGAACAACACACGCACATACTGTGCAGTTGTAGCAAAGGAAGAGAAATGAATACCAAGTATTTTACATGAAGAACCCTTCTGAAATAAGGAAAAAATCACGGGACACTTAGTCCACAATAAAATCACTAAGTATGAGATATTTGTTATACAAACTACAGGAGACGAATAACAATAATAAAGTAAAAGTAAATAAAGTATTTCAACACTTTGTTTTCGCTCACTACTCTCTCTCTTTTACACTTCCTTTCCTTTTTTCACTCTACTTTCTCACTTTCTCCCTTTTCAATTAACAGTGAGTATGCATATACATATATATACATACACGTCTTCCAACAATATGAGTAACCATAACTTAGCCTTGTGGTTAGTGCACAATTCTCAAAATCTGCATGCGTGCATGCGCACGTCCTACCTTGCAGCAGGCGGCGCATGTCTGCTCCTGTAGACTGATCAATTATTGTCCCAAGAAAGATATCTTCCAATTACCCAATCAGGTAGGTCAAGTGTACGCCTCTTAGGATATGACAGTTATTCATAACTTCTATATCTAGCCGGTCAACCCTGTTGACTGTCTTCTTTCTTTGGCTGGTCAACACCCCTGTTGAACTGTCGAAGTAATCCGTCTGGGATTTTTCAGTAACGTTAGGCGGCTTACGACCTCAATCGGTCAACATATTAACTGATTGAGGTTGTCCGTCTAGAAGATTCCGGTCAATATAGTTGACCGAAATTCCTTCTGCTTATCTTGATTATAGTAGCATATACGTGTTTCATTCAAGTCCTCTTGTTATAAAGATTTTCACATGGGAGTAATTTTCAACAAAGAATAAGCCTTCTACAATATTAGGAAGACTCGGTCAATAAATAAGATAATTGTATTGGACTCTATATTCATTACAGACAATAGTCATACCTGAAAATATGCCAGATAATAGGAAAGGAGACTGACCATATTATCCATATTTAGACATTTATTAGTTTCGCTCTATCCAATAACATCTTATTAGCAATGTCACATTGGAGCCTTTAGAAACATTCGTTGATAATATCATCATGACTCTCTCAATCATGTGCGGTAGTAATATGACGTATAGTGGGGACAAACTAATTGTCAAAATATCCTTGCTTGAATAAGCTCTTTAGGGGTGTAGTCTTTTGATAAGCTTTTTTGAAGACACCTTTCCATGTAAGCCTTATGGCAAGTTCTTAAATATTGTATAGTAATATTTTTCAATTATGTATTGCTTTTTATGAAGTTACATCGGGTGTTAGTGTTTACTATCTTAAAATTGCTTTATGGATTTCATTGGAAATATTTGATGCTTTTTGGGGCTTGATTTCGTTCTTTTCAATAAGAATTATTCACATATAATTGAAAGATAAAATTAAACGTAGATTGGTAATTAATTTTTATATTACAGGAATAAAAGTCAGGGAATTATGTATTCTTCAAAGGAATTCACTTACCTTTGGTAGTATGTAGAGGGATTGCCTAATTTCCTGAGGAGATTTACTTGATTTTTTATTACAACTCCACATGCCCTTCTTTAACATAAAAAAATGGCTTGGGAAGCATGAGGTGGTGCAACTCCGCTCGGGTTGAACCTTGCCTGTGGCCCAGCTGTGGGGATGGGGAGTTATGGTGTTCTTTGGCGGCGGTGGTGGTAGGCCATTGATGGAGTTCCATAGTGTCTTCGAGTGATTTAGAAGTTAATTCAATTGGTCGGGTGTTTTGGAATTATTTGAGGGAGAGGTTAGTTGCATTAATTTGTTGATCATGAAGGAGTGTGGTTGCTTTATTTCATGGGTGGGGCCTTCCGGTTCGGCGAGCTGGATCAAGTATCCCTACTTGTATTGCATGAGACTAGTATTCATACATGATTCAAGCTTAACTTGATGTTAAACAATGGTGGTGGTATAGAAGTAAATATATCGCCTCGTTGTTACATGGATCTAAACCGTCTGTATAATCTTTATCAGTGTGGAGAGGGTTATAAATGAACACATTCAAATCAAGACTGGACATGTTTTAGACTTAGTTTTTATATGTTGTAAGTTCTAATTGAATTGAAGAGAAGTCTTATTTTCTTAGTTCAAGCCCAACTTGGTTAAAATATATATATAAAAGGCTCGGGTTTGGCTTTTGAATTGGTTCATTTATATGTAAATAAACCAAATGAGAACTTAAGTTTGTTTTTTATGATGAACATATTTAAATTAGGTATCTTTCTACAACTTATAAGAATATTTTTTAATGCACCCAGTTGAGCTAAGTTGAGTTTTTTGTCAAATTAAGCTGATAAATTAGCTAAATTTATACTTTTAAATGAGTCTATTAATAAAATTTTAAACTATTTTATTTATGTGATCATAAAGTAAATCCATCATCGGTCTTGTAATGGATTTATTTACAAGCCTAATCAAACCAAGCCCAATCCCAATTTTCTACAGTTGAATCAAGCCCTCGTCATAGACATTCAAATTAAAATGTGAAAAAAGTGTTAAAATGGAACAAGAAAATTGTCCATAAGATACCATTTAGAATATCATTAAGTAACCTAATATTTAATCATTCATCTATTTGTATGTACTCATCATCATATATAGATAAACGAAGCCTGAAATATACATAAAAAAATCATAGTTAAAGAGCTAGAAATCAGAGGATTAAGATGCCCAAAGCCCACCGAATCCCCATATACAATCAATTCAACCATTATCAAGTCACAGAAAATCATCATTATTATTGGTTTTTTTCTGCTGGAAAAGGTTAAGATATGACAACAGCATGCATAGTTGTATGCATTTATCACAGTTGGTAAGTAGAGCACCATGCAGCCACCGTTTGTTCTACTCAGTAGCTATGCATACAACGGCAAGAGAATATAACAGTAACAAAATATTACAAATGATGATAGCATCTCATCTTTGATGGCAAGGAAGCTGCACAAAAACAAGTTACCACTGGAAGGATCGTCATCGAGCTAACAAGCAACATACATTTTGCTATCAATACCTCCCTTCTACAAAGTATTTTGAGATTGTGTTATACTCTCACAAATGCAAAGGAAAAATTAAGATTTTACCGCAGCAAGATGCACTTGTCCCGCATCCGTTGTTATACATCGAACATGGGAGAAACTATGAAGTGCAGCACCGTTTCCTCGCTAAGAATATATATATATGGATATATACAGCCACCTTCGTGCATGGAGCCCGGGATCATAAGAAAGAAGGTGGGAAAGAGTAAGAAAGCGTAATTCTCCTTCGAGAAGAAGCAGATCTACTTTCTACGGAACAAGCGGAGGAAAGGAACGGAGTCCTCGAGGGCAAATGACTATTTGATTTACAGTGGCAGGTGATTTGTGATTTTTGATTTTTCCAGTGAATCAATCCTCTCATTAGCACTTTGAATGCTGATGCATCCGAAATCAGAGCTGCATATTTAGCTTTCTGATGCCTGTGATACAACCACAAAGTGTAATTACAGAGGGGTAAATATTCCTTGATCAATCTAATTTCAACTGAATAATTTATTCCTTTTATTTTTTCCAATTTAAGACTGAAAGTTTCATTCCTTATAAAAGAATGACTAAAATTTACTCTTCAGCAGCTTCTAGTTTTGCTCAATGGGTCATAATCATAAGCATCACCAGCCTTGACAAATCGACCTTTCACGCGTTTTCTGATGTCGGCCCTTTCTTTGCGGGAGGCATACCTCACTCTTTTCTCAAATCTGTAAAACAATTGAAACAAAGGGGCAAGTCAATATAATATCAAATCAGTAAAAAGGCCATGAAATGAAATCATTCAAAGTCAAATTTAGCAAACAGGCAAATAATATGCAAATTCAGATTAGTACATAAAACTGTTCAGGTAAAGACAGCACACATTCCGGTTAAACAAAAAACAATAGTTTGTAATCCCATTAGCAGAGTTGATAAATGAGAAATCATAATCCCATCTCCCTGTAAACTGCAAAGGAAGAAAGTGGTGAAGGCAATGAACATGGACAAAATATCAACATATCAACTGAAGTCAACTGAGTTAAGCATGGATCAAAATATCAGTATTGGTCGTGCTGTATGGAGTGATATGATTCGTATGAGAAATATCAGACGCAATTTTTTATGCATATCAGAACCAGAGGGGCAAATATTGCAACTTTGTTATGGTATCAGGAGGCCCCGATACTGATATTTATCAATCGATATTTTGTATATCAGTTAATATTTCATATAACATCATGACTATGGGTGCACAGTAAGACTAATTAAGCAGGGTACAACTTGTGAAAAGCATGCTGGAATGGTAGTTTTTTCTATAAACAGTTCCTGTTGGACGAAATAGAACCTTAAACTAATACATCAATAAAATAGAAACAATTAAAGTTTCCATTTGAGTCAAACCTATTGTTTGGATAACAAATTCCTCAATTCATATTTGAGGTAGTTTCACAAGGAATACTAAAGTTTAAGGAAGTAAATTTCAAATGACTTGCTCAACCCTGTCATTTGAATTCCTGAGAGGGTAACTCAGTCTTCCTTCCTCAACACTGCACCATCCAAACCCCCTCCCCTCTGTCTCTGATTTATAATACATTTTGTTCTATTGCCTGCAATAATTGTGCCAAATATAAGGTAGTGGAGAACACTTAATGACTGGCCTACTACTATTTTTCTCAATAAATTTGAGCTGACTCCCATCTTAACACATGGGATTTCTTATAAAAGTGCCTATGATCTGTTCCTCTCATTGTGAACAGCAATTAACAGCATCGAATGTGATTTTGAAGCTACAATAATCTAATCTCAGGAATAGGTGAATTGAACATCAATAGATAAGTTGATTGGTTTATCAAATGAAAGTAATTAACTTTTCCTTGAACAGAGGTACTACAGATCATTTTCCAGACACCGAAGAGTGCAGTGTGTGAGATGAGTTGTTTAGGGCACAAGTATGATGATCAAGCACTTAATCTTGATTATGAATAAAGGTTCTGGTTCAAGGAGCAATGCTGCTCACCGGAAACAAGTGGAATCTTCTATGTTTTCAATTCGTCCACAAAAAATTACAAAGAATTTGAATCCTTCTCTCCAGCAGCCATGCGACTTGTTAATTTGAAATATAAATGTAAAATCAAGGTCAGGTGCCAAAAATGTAACAAATTTATTTTAAAGAACCAGTGAGAAATAGTCTAAATTCCAAAAGGCAACAAATTGTTAGAGGAAACCACTTTATGAAGAAGAAATATAACCTAAGTGAGTAATTCTTCACTGGTGAATTTGATAACAAATAGATTTGAAGCATGAAATATTCCCCAAAATCAAAAATACCCACATACTTGATTCCTAATTTCACGGGCAATCTCTCACACTTACTTGCGAGTTTTTTTCTTTTCCTTATATCGCATGACAGCATCTTTCCTGCTTACTGAAGGGAGGAAGCTCTCCGGGCATGGAGGAAACCAGGGGGGCTCCCCAAGTAACAGCATTGACGAAGCCCCACAGTCCTGATAATCCCCGCCATTACTCTCCCCTGTAAGGCCAGAAAATGAGACAGTAGAATGGGCTTGTCTGGATGCAAAACCAAGGTTTGGTTCGGTTTTAATGCTCATAATTGAATCAGCAGATGCCGCATTGCTGCATGCAGGCAGCAATGCATTGGATGATCCGATAGATGGCCCCTGAATAACAGAAAAGCAGAGTCTCAGTACAACAGTCCAACATTTACATGCCATAGACTCCCATATACAGGCAAAATAAAAGTGGCTAAAGGCACTAAATTACTAATCAAAGGTAGGATGTCTAAGCTAACTAGCCAATGAAAACAATAATATGTAAAAACATAGAGTAATGTTACTTGTCCTGCCCATCAACAACCCCACTTTTTATACAAAGGGGCCATTGGAATTATATAAAAAATTAGAAAATTAAAATTAGCTTTACAAATAGAGAGTGGATTGTAAAGGGGTTGTTGGTGAGTGAAACATTTAGGATTTCTTAAAAATATAGGTGCCAAGATATTTATGCCAACCGAAAGGGTTCTTCAGAAAGAAAGAAAAAAATCAAGATAAAAAAGATGTGTACACTGTGTTGACAATAAACCTAAAAAACACATTCACATCCTTGGAAAATAGGAAGGCAGCTACAAAAAAAAATAAGCACATTCTTGCAGACAATTGGTGATTTGCGTGGTTTGAATGTGTAACCTCATGGTTAAGTAGAGCAACCTTACCATTTCGCTAAGACTCATTATAGGAGTGAAATATACTTGCAACACCAAAATACTTCAGATACGATCTTCCTATTGCTCCTCAATGTTCAATCTGAAATACTTGCATTGAACTCTCAAATGAACAATTCGTTGACAATGAAAAAAAAAAAATTCTTTTTTTTTTGGGGGGAGGGAGGAAGGGAGATGTTAAAGCATCCTCGCTTGTTTAATATAACTCTGTTTATATCTATGAAATCATTGAAACACTGGTACATACACAAGAATTTTCCTGCTTGTTTATGTATGTGTATATAAGTGTTGAGGGTAGGCAGCAAAGGTTCCTCAACTGAAATCAATGATAAACTATTGCGTACCGTAAAAGCCAGATTGCCAGAAGAATATCGAAATGTAGGTAGAAAATAATAGAACGTAATTGATAAGCCTACCAACCAGGTTGTAGTTAGACTCAGTAGCTTAGGATGGTTGGATTGGGAATAGCTACTATCTGAGACAAAATGACCATTATAGTTCTTTTGATGTTATATCATTAATTTAATATTTAGTTATTTAATTTTATTTTTATTGGGAGAGGAGGAGTACTCTGCATCCCCCCACAAGTGTCAAAAATATTTCTCATGATCAAAATGTGTGGATTGGAAATAGCTACTATCTGAAACAAAATGACCACTACAGTTTCATGAGAAAAACACCAGTGCTTAGGATTGCGCACCAATGTTTTCATGTGAGACACTCAACATTAATGAAACAATACAGAAGCACGAGGGATTTTTGAGGTTGAAGAGTACCTCAAAACCAAGCACACCCTCGCAATTAGAATCATCAGTAGACAAGTCTTTCAACCCAAACAAGCTATCAATCCCACCATTCTCAAGGAGCTGTTCACAGTGAGTAAGAGTTACACCAAAGAGTTCTTCATAGTTATCCAAGTTTAGGTCAATTTCATCCATATCCAAGTCTGCATATGGGTCATCTTCGAAAATTCCAACACCTTTGCTTCCAAGACAGAATGGTTGCATCTAAATTTAACAGTACAAAAGTTAGTCACTGTCCTGCAAAATAACCCTGTTCCTGGGGACCATTAACTGTGCATTGAAAAAATGGGAATGGAGAGGAAACAAAAAAGGAATATAATGGGAAAAAAATGAGGGGGGAAAGGTACCAACACACTTGCAAATAGCGCATCCAAAACAGCAAATTAATTCTATATTTCTACTACTAATACAGTGATATATGTTTTTTTTGCTTGGTCTCATCCAAATATAGATTATATATATTTTACACAGTTGTTAATCCTTTATTACATCATATAAAGCTAACAATCCACTCCTCCCCACTACTACCAATCATATCTATTGACCAAACCAATGTTGAGGTGATAGAACGACCCCCAAAAAAACTACTATTTGAAAATGTTTCTATCTTGCAGATCAACTTTAATCACAATATTTTGCTACTTAACTAAACCAAACTCGTTGTTGTCTATGTAGATTTTCATTTGGCTAACTAAATCTGGCTTTTCCAAGCTCAGGGTGTGTGTGAGGAGAATATTATATTACATTAACTGTTCCGGTGGAGATACCTCCCAGTCCCACTGGACAGCAGAAAACAAATGAGCATAGTGCATTCCAATTGAAAGTCCACTCTAATGTATGTCACATGATATGGAAATCAATATAAAAAAATGAAGCTGTCGATGAAATCACTGGGTATTTATGAACACCATATTATCTTTACCCAAAAACTAGTTCATTGATGCACAGTCATAGGAAACCAGAAAATAATAACGCATGTTGATAGCAGCCAGAAATAAGCCTGATGCCAAAACCAACAACAAAAGCAAATCCTTGATTCTCAGCATGCCCCTTGATATAAGGCCATATCATGCCGGACCTGAACCACAGTCAACTTTAACTACCTAGCTCCAAGTTATTTTCCAGGCATACTACTTTAACTACCTAGCTCCAGGTTATTTTCCAGGCATACTCCGCTCTGCCTATTGCCTTCAACCTCAATCAAATAATTCCTCCTCATGTTTACATTTTCTAACCTAGGTCTTTCTAAATCTATCCCTCATCTTCTATGAAGGTGAAACGTCTAGCTTAGTTTTGAAATTATATCATTTCTGATCTTTTCAAGTTTGATAGTTATCCATATTAATATCCTCATTAAGCTACATTCACCTTTTTCCATTTTCTGTGTAGAGGAATAAAGTCCTTCCATCTTGTGTCAATAAGTTCCATAACAGAAGTTGCATGATACCTCAATAATCATTGTCTTTTTTCCTTTTCTTTTTATTTATCCTGTTTTTGTTGCATATCAGTACACGCCTTCAAAGCTGGACGTAAGAATTTACAAGCTGCATTTTAGTACTGAATACACATCCTAGAAAAAATGCCGAGTATCTTATATTTGCTATCATCTGTTTACAATATATCAACCAGTGCTCACCTTGGATGGAGCTCGGTTTTCAGATAAAGCCAGTTGTTCTTGATACTGTGGCACACTAAGCTTAGGCATAGATGAAGATTCTGTCCAAACATTAGGTTTATCTGTGCTCCATTCATGATTCACGCCAACTGCAGCAGATGTCTCGATCCCACTGTCTTTATCCACAGTGTCTGCTGAGGTCCTTACACTTTTTTCCTCGATACTCATTAAACCAAATCCCTGCTCACAAGTGAGATCATCTGCCGTGGGAAGGGGAAGATCAAGGATGAATGACCAGATTGTAGAAAGCTCTGCTGCTGATGGACAGCCAGAGTAACTGGTTATAGATTGTTTCTTATGCGAAGGGGAACATGTAGATCCCTCATGTCCCATCCAATCACAGTGTTGGCACAGAGAGACATTCTCTTCAAGACATCTAACAAATGCTGGGTGAGAATTGCATCTTTCACACACCAGAGTCCTGGAGTGACGTTTCGAAAGGGCATTCGCAGAGTGAACATTCCGGTCACATGACAAACACAAGGAAGCAGCATCAGAACGACAATATACCACGGATCTTTGCTCCACACAAAAATCACACATGTATCCCATTTTCACGCACAGCTTTTCTCCCAAAAATCAACTTGTCAGTTGATGAACAAAAGTAGCTTTTCTCGAAAATTGTGATCCAGCAAACTTCTACATGCTCTGCAAGAAAATCATGCGTGGAGAAACATCAATCCAGCGCTAACAATAAATAGTTCCTGTTAATTAACTAAGGTTGCATGGACTTTTTCCTTCGCCGTATACATGTCCACAGTACAAAAAACAATTGGCAAATGGGTCATGCCTCGTCAAGCAGTGTAATATTTGAATTCATGAAATTGGACGAAGGATATAGTTCTTAATAAACTACGAAATAATCAAAGATCCAGGTTAAGAAAGATTGAAGAGATTTGGCCCTCTCGCAATCCTAAATAAGACACCGAAGAAATATTGGAAACAGATCGCCTTAGATGCCAAGAAAGGCAAAAAAAATTCAAATACGACGGATGTTGATGATAGATCTGCGTACAGGTTTTTTCTTTTCATTTTTCATCACTCTGAGAAGGGAAAAAATAACTAAAATCATCTTCAAATATCAATCCATTCAAATATCAATCCATAATTCTAGTCAAAGAGCATCTAAAATCTTCAAAAGTTGTAATACAATGACCGCATAAACTTCCACAGGACATCAATTGTTTCGCGTCTCAAACAAAGCCAACAAATCAAACACAGCCGGATAACCGAAACCAAATAAACCACATAAACAGCCTAACTCGACACAGAACTAATCAACATACCCTAAAATCTACTAGCAGACAGAAACAAACTAGAAAACAGAAAATAGGACAAGTGCTCGTAAAATTACCAAACAACGTACGGCGGAAAACAACCGGGGAAGATCGTTTATTCTAAAACCCACTAAAATTTTATGAAATCTCCATAGCCGCTTTCCGTTCTACCTTTTCTTCGTACTCTCTATCACAGCCCGTGTTGTGAGAGACGATGAATTTAGCTGAGAGGATAGAGAAAAAGAGGAAAGGTCGATATATATATATATATATATAATAATGGGTGGGGAAGAACAAC
>JAODPA010027453.1:0-12654 GCA_025585075.1 Nepenthes mirabilis
ATCATATTAAAATATAGTATTTAGTCCATTAAAATATTTTTATTTGTTTAAGTTTTTTTTTTAAAAAAAGTAATAAAAATTTAAAAACGTATCAAATATAAATTCGTAGAGATCACACGTCGAGTATGATACCCTACATCTTATTTTCACGGGTAGTTGTACGGTTATTGAGAAGCTGATATGTTTTAAAGGCGCGTGTCCTTGGCATTTATATGTGACAGATTGATAATAATGATCGTTGTATCCGTTGGGATTTATAATATTTTGGTTAAAATAAAATGATATTAAAAAATACCTTTTAATCACTCTTAAAATATTTCCAATTATGTGATAATTTATGCACCCATTAGTGTTAACAAGCTCATATGATAATATATAAATTGATATGTGTTATATCATCCGATAGTGATAGGTATTAATACTCTAAACTTACTTGAAGGGCCAATTCCCCTAGAGTTGTACCATAACCTAAGAGACCCAAAAGGTCCAGGTACTAGGGGCCAACCCATGAGGCATAGTAGACTTAAAGCTCACTTGGGCCCGCAAACCCAAGATGGGCTGCGGACGTCACCATACTTGCAAAGAGGGCATGCCAAGAGATTTGGTTGTTGACCGTGTTAGGCCACCAAAGGGTTGATAACCTACAGCATACGTCCGATCACTACAGATGTGACATCACAGGAGATCATCCAGTATGCATGCAATATCCCTAGCACTGAGGATTGGATTGGTGGAGTTGGTGACTTACTTCCTGCACACGTCAACACCACGTGGACAATTCTCAAAGGATGGTTCAATCACTATAAGTATATTAACGTGCACCTAACAAAGGATCTAATATTTTTACTCTTACTTAGCTAATACAGAGGAGAAAAGAAGAGAGAGAAGGGCTTGAGTATACTCTGTAATCTCTTTGTAATCTCCAAATAGTATAGTAAAGCTAGTTCTCGGACTAAAATCTCATAATTTTTCCTTCTTATTTATGGGAAGGTTTTTCACGTAAAAACTCCACGTGCCTTCGTCCTCGTACTCTCTAACTCACCACCAAATTGTGTCATCGTCCTCATACATACATTTCACTATTTGTGTTGTACGGGTCTTGCCCGAAAACGGTCACGAACTCAGCCAAGTTCTCGTTTATACAAGTGTGTAAGATCCAAGGATGCAACATTAGTACCGTCTATAGAAAGTGACTAAAAGCCAACTTTTCACGTTTTCTACAGAATATCTAGGAACCTTCTCACACCTTTTCAGAAATCCAACATGGTGAATATCAGGGTACAAGCAAGTGCACCTATTAGGGATGCGACCTTGTGCGATAATGGTCCCCCTCCCTGTGTCAAGATAGAGGATCATCTTGATCCAATCGTGTGGGCATTGGTTACTAGGGTGGATGATATGTCCGAAACCTTCCTAACTCTTTATTCTAAAATGGATGAACGGATGAAAGGAGCGCCTTCCAAGGCCTCCCAGACAATGATGTCCCAGAAACACTTGAGCAAACAAGCTAGCCAGTGTGAAATCCTGAGGACTCAAGTTGCTTTAAGCAGCAAAGTCCCTCAGAGATTTGAATGTCGCTTAGGTCCTCGGGTTCAGGAGAAGAGTCTTGAGAGGCATAATCCACGCTTTGTTCGTAGCAATCAGGAACGTGTTGTTTAGGAGGTAGCCTTGCGAAACGATACACCTCCCAGGGTTAGGGGTCCCCGAGCAGCAGGCAGTCCAAGAGCCTTATAAGTTGAGAAATTATCTCAACAAGAATAAGGTGGCGGCTCCATCCCACGTGGAGGAGATATTGGAGAAAGTTTGGAACCGTGTATTTGGCGAAAACAACGGAGGGGGAGCTGATATACTCCAATCTCCATTCGTAACGGAGATCAGGACGAGGACACTCCCACCAATGTTTAAAATGCCAAATTTTGATATCTATGACAGAAGTGTTGACTTGATGGATTATCTAAACCACATCCGTGAGCATTTGAGCCTCCAGGGGCTAAATGAGATAATTATGTGTCAGTGCTTCCCATTGACACTTAAGGAAGACACAAGATTGTGGTTCTACGGGCTACCTGCAGATTCCATTCTCTTATTCAACGAGCTGGCAGCAGTTTTTCTCTCACAATTTGTCTCCAGTAGAAGAATAGAGAAGCAGCCCTAACACCTCACCCGAGTGAAGTAGGATACCAGGGAGAGTTTGTGGGGATTCCTAGCCCGATTTATAGTAGAGACCAGGCAAATTTCAAAATTGACCAATGGGATAAAGTTGAACGTGTTTCTATTTGCCTTAAAAGGGGCGTTTTCTTCAAACACTTCATCCACAAGGTTCCCCAAATGTTTGCAAAGGCCAAGGTCATGGCAAGAGTATACATCGCGGTCGAAAAAGCCAACAATGCGAATCTGCCAGAGAAGGATGAGAATTCCTACCTGAGGACGGTGGAAGGAAAGAGAAAAGATGGGGACCATCTAGGTCCTGAGACGATGAAGAAGCAGTATAAGTCTGAGTAGGTCATTCGGAGGGAGCTCAAACCTGTGAATCTTACTCCTTTGAACGACACCTGTACAAATGTTCTAATACAGATCCAAGAGGAGAAATTTTTGAAGTGGCCCAAGCAATTGAAGAATCCAGGAGATGGTGGACATACTAAATATTATCATTATCACTGTAGTGGGGGCCATAGTAATAAGGGCCGCTGAACGCTGCAGAAAGAGATCGGGAAACTAATAAGGAGAGGTCACATCAACTACTTCCTGCAAAGACTCAGACAAACTTTTGGAATATCATGTGATGTTGAGGCCAACCAACCTAGGAACCGAGTGGCAGTGGGAATTGTGAATATGATATCAACTCACCCAATCCGAAAAGCGCTCGGGAGATTATCACAACAAAGAGGCCGAGGACAGGAGTTAGGGATTGAGAAAATCGGTTGTAACAAGGACAAGAGCTAAGGATGAGAACTCCCACCCAAGGACAGGGGTTTAGTAACGAGGATATGATTCATGTAACTTTCCCCACTTTGATCCCCTGGCTGTAACCGCACTCATTTCAAATTGAGAAAATGACTACTAGATGAAATGAGTATTATTAACAATAAAAGTTTTAGAAATTTACTTTATCTTGATACCTATTTTAAATTGGGACTTAAGAGAAATCAAATGAGAGCACCAGAGGGATAGCTCTACGGACTGGACAAAGAGACAGTACCTGTTTAGGGTGCCATCTAGTTAGAGGTCACGTTAGGGACGCACCCAAGGATTGCGTCTAAGGTCATCACTTTTCTAGTCGTGGACCTTCCGTCAGTTTATAAAACAATACTCGGATGTCCTTGCTTGGCCACCTTTGGCACTATCACTTCCATCCCACATCTGAAGATGAAATTTCTGACTCCATTTGGAATTGTGGAGGTCCTCGGAGACCAGACTGTCAGGCGGACATATTATTTATCCCAAGTCACATGACGCCCCTTCCATAACTAATCGAAGACCTCGACCTACCAAACGAGGCGACGCTGCAATAGGCACAGTCTAGGGAGCCAACTGTCTGAGATCTATTAGATTCCAAATATCCTGAGAAATAGAAGTTCACTACCAAAGACCGCCCGAGATCAACTTATCAGCTTTCTGCGAGAGAACTCAGACGTCTTTGCCTAGGTATCAAGTGATATTCCAGGGATCTTCATTGAAATAATGGTCCATAAATTGGGTATAGATCCTCGTCACAGACTTGTCAGGTAAAAGTACAGGAACTATTCAGTAGAAAAATTAGTGGCCATATGCGAAGAAGTGAAGAAGCTCCTAGACACCAGGTTCATTCGAGAAGTGCAGCATCCAAATTAGTTATCAAATATGGTCATGGTAAAAAAGAATAATGAGAAGTAAAGAATATGTGTGGACTTCATAGACCTCAATAAAGCGTGCCCCAAGGACAGCTTCTCTCTTCCCAGAATTGATCTACTTGTAGACTCGACGTCCAATCATGAATTTTTAAGCTTCATGGACGCATATTCGGATTACAACCAAATAAAGATGAGTGCCGGAGACGAAGAACACACATCATTCATAACAGATCAAGGGACGCACTATTACAAAATAATACCCTTTGGTCTTAAGAATGCATGTACAACTTATCAGTGGCTTATAAATAAAATATTCGATGATCAAATAGGCTGGAATGTGGAGGTTTATGTAGATAACATAATTGTTAAGAGCACAATGAGTGGCCACCACATCCAGGACCTGGCCAAGACATTCAACGTGCTCAGAACTCACCAGATGAAATTCAATCTAAGTAAGTGTACATTTGGAGTAACGTTTGGGAAGTTCCTGAGCTATATTGTTTCATACTGAGGGATTGAAGCTAATCCAGAAAAGATTAAGGTCATCATTGATATGAGACCTCCCCGAACAGTAAAGAAAGTCCAGAAACTCACTGGACAGGTAGCAGCCCTTTCTCGTTTCTTGGCCAAATCGGTCAAGTGGTACTTGCCGTTCTTCAATATCCTAAGAGGAACGAAGACCAATGGCTTTTAGTAGAATAACGACTGTGAGAAGGTGTTCCGAGGACTCAAAGGCTATCTGTCAAACCCTCATCTCTTAATTTCTCCCCAACCAGACGAGGAGCTGTATCTGTACTTTGTGGTGTCTGATACGGCCTTGAGCTTGATGTTGGTACGACAGTAGTATGATAGATAGCAACCCGTTTATTACGTGAGTAAGACCCTGACTGACACGGAGACCAGGTACCCACACACGGAGAAGAATACTTTAGCGTTGGTATATTCTGCACGGAAGCTTAGACCGTATTTTCAAGTGCATAAAGTGGTGGTCCTGACGGATTAGCCATTGAGAGCTATTTTATAGAAGCTCGAGGTGCCAGGATGACTGGTCAAGTGGGCCATTAAGTTGGGTGAGTTCGATATCGAATTTCGTCTGAGGCTAGCCTTAAAAGGTCCAGCCCTCACAGATTTTGTTGTTTAGACAATGACCCTAACCCTTGGTGATCCAGACCATCATGGTGCAGACAAGCTAAGTGAAGTAATAACATGGATACTGCACGTGAATGGCTCCTCAATGAAGGACAGCTATGGAGTTGGTGTTATGCTACGAACAGTCGAGGATCAGAGATAAAGTATTCAATGACCTTGGGGATCTCGACCACAAACAACGCCACGAAGTATGAAGCGTTGCTTAAAGGACTCCAATTAGCCAAGGAATGCTCAGCAAAAAATTTGGTTGTTTATAACGACTCTGAGTTAGTCATCAACCAAGTCTACGAATGTTTTACGGTTAATAGCCCACATCTCTCCAAATACATCTCGAAGGTTAAGAGTATGACCGCCGATTTTGAGAAGGTTGAATTTGTCCATATCCCGGGGGAAGAGAAAGGGAATGCTGACATGTTGGCGAGAGCAGTAGCTTCTAGAGACCGAGAGTAATATGCCCGAGGAATGTGAAAAGTTCTGAACAGGCCAAGCATCGAGGACCCCGAGCCAGAAGTGATGCGAGTCTCGAGCAGCAGCACTTGGATGACTTCCTACTTAAGGTATCTGTTCGAGGAGACATTACCTAAGGACGCGGATACAGCCAAGAGGGTAAAAAAGATAACGGGTTGGTACACTATTACAGGCGGTTAATTGTACCGGCGAGGGTTCTCAACTCCTTACCTGAGGTGTTTCACTCCTGAGGAGACAGACTACGTCCTCTAAGAAGTACACATTGGGATCTGTGAATCTCACATTGGAGGAAAGAACCTATCCTTCAAGCTCATAAGATAAGGGTACTATTGGCCTACCATAAAGTACAATACCATGAACTTTGTGCGCAAATATGAAAACTGTCAAATTCATGGCAATATGACTCACTGACCCCACACTAAGCTCTGAGCACTGCAATCACCATGACCCTTTGCCCAATTAGGGCTTGACATCCTCTGACCACTCCCAGTGGTGATAGGACAAAGGAAGTTTCTAATTGTTGGGATTGACTACTTTACCAAATGGGTTGAGGCAGTGTCACTTGCAAATATTATAGAGTAGAACGCAACTGAATTTGTTCGGCAGAATATTGTGTGTAGGTTTGGGATTTTCGAGTGCATCATGACTAATAATGGGACCCAATTTACTGGAAAGCAGTTTACTAAGTACTATACTAGCTTGAAGATCAAGTTGGTCTATACGTCAGTCACGTATCCACAGAGCAATGGGTAAGTAGAGGTCATGAACCGCATGATCTTACATAGACTCAAGACAAAGTTAGAGCACTCTGGGTGCTCATGAGTGCACGAGCAGCCATCTGTCCTTTGGTCGTATAGAACAACTCCGAGGGAACCCACAAGAGAGACGTCATTCAGCCTGTGTTATGGGATAGAGGCAGTTATTCCAGTGGAGGTCGAGCTTTTAAGCCTTTGGGTAGAATGTTTCAGCTCGAGTGACAACAGTTAAAAGCTTCGAGAGAATCTCGATATATTCGAAGAAGTCTGAGATCAAGTGAGGCTGAGGACAGCGGTATATTAACAAAGGATTGCCTAGTATTATAATAAAAAGGCTAAGGCATAGCAGTTCGAGATAGAGGATCTAGTACTGAGAAGCATAGAGGTCAGGGGCAAAAACACTAGCAGGAATAAACTCTCCCCAAATTGGGAAGGGCCGTTCCTGGTCTCTGCTATCCATCGAAATGAGTTCTATAAGTTATGCACCCAGGAAGGCAGGCTGGTCCCTTAGACATTGAACGCTACACACCTCAAAAAGTATTATCAATGAATATACAAATGGCCAAGTAAGGCGAAACGTATCATTCGATATGCTTGTAACACGTTTCATTGACGTAATAAAATTTTCAGTCTTTTATTTCTTATCTTGCATATCATTGAATGTTGTATGACATCTCATTAACTCATAAGACTTAAGTTGCTCCTAAGTCAAGTGAAAGCAACCATTTCGCTTGCCCTAAAACTCGGCAATATCCGAGCGGCCCAAGAGGTTGTACCCAAAAACTCAGGCATATTTGAGTCGCCCAAGAGGTCGGACTAAAACTTAGCCATGGTGCCAAATAACCCTAGAGGTTGAACTTAAAACTTATAAGGTATAAAGTAGCAAGTATATAGCAGCCCTAGAGGTAGTATCTTCAGCCTAAGATAGTCAAAAGGTTTAGAAGTTAGGACTATGCCTCTTTAAAAAGCATGTTATAAAAGAAACCAAGCACTCGGACAATCTAGGTAAGACAAACGAAGCTTTTGCACCAAAACAATATGAATTTCATTCATATATAAAATATGTATACAACAGTATACTTATATCTATCAAAAGAAAATGATGATATCTTTGTACAACAAAACACACTAAGGGGCCGAAGTCCCTGATCTCTCTGAGGGTTCAAGCTATCCAGAGGGCTCTGGCAGATCAGATGGCCCATGCTATGAAGGATTAAGAGTCCTCCAATGCGTTAGAAGGCCAACTAGATCATTCTTGCGTTGAGCATTAGAGTTCCTCAAATCAAAGAGAGTGACGGGAAACCTCGGGACCAAAAGCTTCATGACCTGGGAACACATCTTAACGGCATCCCAATACTTGTGCTCCAGAATTGGGCCAATGTCTTCGGGCTTCAATGAGGTCCTGAGCTCTTGTTCCAACAAAAGATTCCGTCCATGGAGCACAACGTGCATTCTCTCTTGTTTCTTTAATTCACGTTCGAGCGAAGAGATGCGGCTCTCAGCTTCAGTAAGCTTGGACTCTAAGCTTCGGACGCATTCCCTCAGGACTCTGGAAGCTTCCAACTCTGTGTAAACTTGGGCAATCTCACTGATAATTGAGCCAAGGCCATCGATCAAGTCCTGTAGTTGTAAAGGCAAGACAAGTCAAGCAAGTACGTATAAAAGAAGACAAAATCAGAAAGGAATAGGTAAGTACCTTGGTCACTGCGAAACTCCCTAGAGTGCTCTCCACTCTGGGTGCCTCTAGCTCCTCGGACCCTATGGCCGTAGCCTCCTGCACCACAAGAACCTTAGCCCCAGCCTCAGGTGCAAAGCCAGCTTCAACTAAGATTGGGGGCTCGAACGGTTCAGATGGATCCTCGACCCCAATCTCCATTTCAGCTGGATGAGAAGACCTTTCGTCGTCTTCAGTCGGGGGCTCCTCAAGGGTGGCAGACGACATCATTATTGGACTAAAAATTTGGATTGCATGGCATGGAAGCTCTGAAGTTGCTGTAGCTGATGACTCCGCGGCATGATCTCCCTCGGCCTCAACAGCTTTAGTAGTTGTCGTCGTAATCGTCATCATCGCTGCTTCCTCGGCCTGGACCACCTCAGCCTCCCTCACAGCATCCCCCATGTCAATGTTCTCGGGAGGATTGTTAATCCAATTCGAGGCCTCACCAGTAAACTTGGAGGGGATGTCAGGAATTGGCTCATCAACAGGATGCTAGGCTACAGGAAGATCTGCAAACTCGCTCGAGCAGCCTCACTTCTAGTTTTTCCGCCTGATAGGACGGCTCGAGCGCCTGGAGGGCGCCAGTCTGAGCCGCGGCAAGCCAGCAGCAAGCCTACGGCGCGTTTTCGCCGTTCAGGACCCGTTTTGACCATTCTAACCAAAATTTTCACATCCTTGGACCTTGTCCTTGATTATATAACCTTAATAAGTCATGATTATCATGCTTTAAAACCCGAAATCATATTTTTAAAGTTACATAACTCAGTTTACAGTTTTCGTTCCCGATTAACCATTTTCGGTTCTTTGAGCTGTTCATCCGATTCCTCTCATACCTTTTTACCATGATACATCCATATTAACTTAATTACCTTCTAATTATTATTTCCTTAACTCAGAACCTCACAGGACTCAACAACCATAAAAGGTCCAACGTCTTCATCCCCTCGGACCGATGTCACAGACTGGGGTCTCGACCTCCTTGCGAGAGGCGTCGTATCCATATCCTCATCATCGGATGAGGAGTAATCAACAATGGTCACCAAACGCTTTGAAGCTTCTGTCCGACAACTTTTTCTTGACCGCTCGGATGACTCTTCAATCAACAGAGACGCTTCCTTCTTCCTCGACTTCTTCTTTCTCTTCTTTGTTACAGCGGCAGTGGTAGTAGGGGTTCCAGAGTCCTCGCCACGAGTCCCCCACTTGACCTTTCCTAAATTCTTCGGTTGCAACCAGATATTCTGCTTATTTTCATTGAAGGTGTCAAGGTTGGCCAATACCAAGCCCACAACCTCCTGAGAAACCTCCATCTCCATTGCAGAAGGGTCTGTATCCACGTTGCCCCAAGTGTTAGAAAGAGTCCAAGTCTCTTGCACCCCTAAAAAGAAAAACTTATCCATCAACCTTTTGGTGGAATCTGGATTCGCGCCACTCATAATAATAAAATCGGGACACATCCTCACTGAAAGGCTTAATCTCGAGAACAATCCCAAAAATGCTTGAGGACATTTTTGGGGACACGAGGACGTCATCACAAATTGCACAGCAGTGCCTAGAGCCCCAAAGTTCTCCAGACGTCTTAGGCCAGATGCAGACCACAACATGCTCTCGGACATTCTGATCAGCACACCCAGACTACTACTCTCCATCATGTCCATGGATACCAACAAGGGGAGGAAGCAAACGCCAACATCCAGCGAAGGCATGAGAAGACTCCCAATAGAAAGGCCCTTCACGCGAAAATTGTCCACGTCTAATGGACATACCAAAGGGTTGAGGTCTTCAAATCCTTTGGTATGGGGGTTAGTGATGAGTATTGATACTCCAAGCCCACTTGAAGGGCCCATTCCCTTGGAGTTGCACCTTGGCCCAAGAGGCCCAAAAGGTCTAGGTACTAGGGGCTAGGCCATGTGGCATAGTGGACTTAAAGCTCACTTGGGCCCGCGAACCCAAGATGGGTTGTGGATGTCACCATATCTGTAAAGACTGCGTGTCAAGAGATTTGGTTGTAGATGTGACATTACGAGAGATCATCCAGTATGCGCGCAACATCCCTGGCACAGAGGATTGGATTGGTAGAGTTGGTGGCTGGCTTCCTCCACACATCGGCGCCACGTGGATAACTCTTAAAAGATAGCTCAACCCCTATAAATACATTAATTGTAAACCTAACAAAGGATCCAACATTTTTGCTCTTGATTAGCTAATACATAGAGAAAAAGAAGTGAGAGAAGGGCTTGAGCATACTCTGTAATCTCTTTGTAATCTCCAAACAGCATAGTAAAGCTAGTTCTCGGACTAAAATCCCGTGGTTTTTCCTTCTCATTTATAGAAAGGTTTTTCAAGTAAAAATTTTACGTGCCTTCGTCCTCGAACTCTCTAACTCCCCACCACCAAATTGTGTCTTCGTCCTCAAACATATATTTCACTCTTCGTATTGTATGAGTCTTACTCGAAAACGGTCACAGACTCAGCCAACTTCTCGTCCGTACAAGTGTGTAAGATCCGAAAACACAACAGATAGTATGCCACAAATATTAGAAAAAAGTCCCTTGAATATTTCTCATAGGTAATAATGATTGTCTTATACATATTTTAAGTGTTGATAAATTCTATAACATTAAAATATATGTTAAAACCTATCACCTTATGTTATTATGCCTTTTGCGTCTCAATACTAGATAAGAGTTTGATAGAAGCTCAAATTATTTTATATATTGGTATTAGATAAGAGTTCAACAATTGTTCAAGTTACTTTATATTTGATTGCTATATATGAGCTTGATAACAGTTCAAAGTTTTTCTTTGTCTGGGTGTTAGATAGAAGCTTGATAACGGTTCAAGTTACAGAGTTTCAACATTGCTCATGGTTAATACTTATTTGCAAGATATTCATGCTACATACGTTTGAACATAAGTTTGTTATTAATCTATGCTTCACCCTATTCATCTGCTTTCACCAAACTTTAATTTTACTTTTAAAAAGCTAACCTCATTTGTTTTAAGGGAGAGAGTAGAGATCTTAGATAGAACCTTCCTTGAGACTTCAAAGGTGAAACCTTGATATTTTAAAGGGCCTTTATCTTCCTAAGATATTGTCCCTCTCTGTTGTTGATAAGAAATTAGTTAATTCAAAATTTCTTATTTGTTATGAATCTTAATTTGTTTAACCTGCAAATCTATAGAGTTTGGTGTGTGACTCATCCCTGATCTAGCCATAAGTTAAAGTGAGTCAAAGGAGGAGAACGAGGAGAGAAAAAATGGGGAGGCATGGGCAGCGCGTGAGGTAGAGAGAGAAAGTGTCGATTCTAGCGTTTTAGGACATTCTTTCTTTAAATCTGTAAAGTATGAGGTCCAGGTAAATATCTGTAAATCTTCTCTTTGGTCTGATTTCGCATCTGATATATTTTGGATACTATATGAATTTTTACTAACATGCATGAATTTTTGTACACCCATTTTATTCATTCTAGATATGCATGTGTAGTTTATTGGATTATTTAGGGGATTTTGAATATGAATTTTATGATTTAGAAATTTATTATTATGTCCAGCTCCCGATTGAGAGATTTATTTGGAAATTCTTTTTCGCTGGTAGGAAAGGTTTAGAGTAGTGACCATTCCCATTTGGATAATTTGACTTGACCTTAAAATATATTTGAACGTTCTAATATATCCGATAAGCTTAAAAAATACACCCAAAATCATGGGTAGTAAAATATAGTGAGCAACCTTATCTATGGGTACAGAATATATGGATTTTGGTTTAAAATTATCGGGTTTATGTTTAACCATTTCTCAAACTAATCTTTAAATAATTAGAATCTAAATTTAATACATAATTTGCATTTCTGCATTGGTTTATGTTGAATTTGATTTGGACTTATATTTTAGATTCACCGATTTTACCTTCAGTTGGACATTGATATGTCTTATACAACGATTTTGATTATATGTTTGATCTGAACTTTTGAAATATTTATCACAGTATTATTTCGATTTCTATGCACGCTATTGGATCATTCGACAATCAGATTCTATCCCAAATCACAAGCTGATCGGGTATTGGACTTGGATTTGGACTCGAATTTGACATCGATTTTGGAATTGGTCCAGATCATTTCTGTTTTGTTTATATATATATATACATATCCCGATTAGGACTGTTTTGAAATTTAGACATTTATTTTGGATTTAGATATTTTCTTTGAGTACGATATTACTGTTGAATTTTTGGACTTTGGATCTTAGATTTTTATTAGATTTATTTTATTGGCGATTTAGATTTATTCTGCAATTTGATTGGATTTTCATCCATTTGACCTTCCTTTTGATTCATTGGACTTATTTTATCTGAATATAATACTTGTTGGGCATTTAGCTCACGTTTTCTATTTTGACCCTACAGAGTAGAAAGTTCGAAAATACTACAGGAGTTAGGACGTGATCCGTCGGCCATTTGTGTAATTTGGTGAGTTTTAATTTGTTATGGTTAAAATTGAAAATTGATATGATTGTATTATAGAAATTAGTTGGGTTTAGGCCCACGGTTATATTTTGGAATCTGTTAGGATATTTTATTATGTCTGATTTATAATTTTGGTTGAAATTATTACCTCCCTTACGATGATTGTGGAGCAGGTCGTATCATTTCTATTCAGACGATTGTCCAATGAGATCCTGTAAGGATTTTAATTTGTGCCGGATTCAGTTTATTTAATTTGTCACACCCAAATTT
>JAODPA010027475.1:0-12654 GCA_025585075.1 Nepenthes mirabilis
CCCATCTGAGTCTACAAGGGTTAGAAGACTCAATAATGTGCCGCTGCTTTCCACTCACGCTGAAGGGAGATACCCGAATCTAGTTCCATCACCTCCTTTCAGACACCATCAGTAGTTTCCGTGAGCTCACGGATCTCTTCCTGGCTCAGTATGCCTCGAGCCGACGGGAAGAGAAGCAGCCGTGGCATCTTTCCCTCATCAAGCAGAAAACGGTAGAGAACCCACGGCGATTCCTGGATCGTTTTATGGTAGAGGCCAGACAGATTTCCTAGATCACGGAGGAGATGAAGTTTGACAGTTTTATCTCCGCGTTGACCTACGGTGACTTTTTCAAGCACCTGGCCCACAAAAATCCTCAAACCTTCTGAAAAACGGAGTCCATCACCTGGGCCTACGTTGCAGCCGAAGAAGCCAACGAGGCAAAAAGTCCAGAAGGGGTGGATCAGCCTCGATCATTCCCAGGACAGGGAAAGAGGAAGTACAGCGGCGGAGATCACTCTCGCTAGAAGCAACGCCAGACTGGGTCCCCAGAACGCAGAGATTACGGGCCCACCAATTTCACACTTCTGTCGGACACACGCTCGAATGTCCTCATGCAGATCTGCGGAGAAAAATTCTTGAAGTGGCTAAAACTACTAAAGAAGAACTCTGGAAACCAGTCGAAGTACTGTGACTTCCATTACTTTGCTGGCCATTCAACTGAGGACTGCAAGACACTACAAAGGGAGATCGATGTGCTGATTCGCAGAGGGCACCTCACCAAGTTTGTCAGGGGTCCTAGACAGAGCTCTGGAGCAGCTAGCGGAGAGGGGCAGGAGCAGACTCCTCCCCGAAATCGGGTTACAGTAGGGGTGGTTAATATAGTTACTACCCGACCGGCTAAAAACCCATATGGCGGCGAGGAACAGCAAGCTGGGAGAAAGAAGCAGCGCACGGCAGATGACATTATCAGTTTTAGTGATGATGACTTAGCTCATGTAGCATCCCCCATGCTGATCCCCTCGTTGTATCCGCGCTCGTTTCAGATGGTAGTGTAGACTACCAATTGAAGCGAGTGCTTATTGATAATAGAAGTTCTAGAAATTTACTTTATTTGGATGTGTTCTTCAAGTTAGGCTTAAAAAGAATCAACTAAAACCCGTCGAAGGCCCATTATACGGCCTCGATAACGAGCCTGTGCCCGTTTAGGGGACTATCCAATTGGAGGTCACTTTGGGTACGTATCCGAAAATAGCAAGTCGAACACTCACCTTTCTGGTGGTCGACCTATACTCAGTATACATCGCCTTATTGGGCAGACCGTGCTTGACAGCGTTCGGGGCGGTTACTTCAATTTCACATCTCAAAATGAAGTTTCCCACACCCTACGGTGTCGGGGAGGCGCTGGGCGACCAAATTACCGGACGAACCTGTTATATGTCACAGATTGCCCCAAGCAGCAGCACTAGAACAGTTGGGGAACTCGACCATCGGGACGAGACAACCTTCCAGCAAGCACAGTCTGGTGAAGCCACAGATCTAATCTGACTAGACCCGGAGGAGTCGGAGAAGTGTGTACAGATCGGAGGCTCACTCATCGGACCACTGCGCGATGAAGTGATTGCGTTCCTGCGAAGGAACGCTAACCTTTTTGCGTGGACTCCAGCAGACATGCCTGAAATCCTGGCAGAGATAATGGTCCATAAGTTGGGGCTTAACTCCAGCCGAAAACCCGTCAGGCAGAAGCGGAAGAACCACTCTATCAAAAAGCTGATCGCCATCCGAGAGGAGGTGAAAAAGCTGCTGGACGCAGGCTTCATTAGGGAAGTCCAATACCCGGACTGGCTCTCTAATGTCGTCTTGGTAAAGAAAAGCAATGGGAAATGGCGGATGTGGGTCGATTTTACCGACGTTAATAAGGCTTGCCCGAAGGATAGCTTTTTCTTGCCTAGGATCGACCTGCTGGTTGACTCAACAGCCAGACATGAGCTGCTAAGCTTTATGGATGCCTATTCGGGTTACAACCAGATCCGGATGAATTCGGAGGACGAGGAGCACACCACATTCATGACCGATCAGAGCACCTACTGCTATAAAGTAATGCCTTTCGGACTTAAGAACGCTGGAACAACCTACCAACGGCTGGTCAACAAAATATTCGAAAAACAGATTGGTTGCAACATGGAGGTCTACATCGATGACATGCTCATCAAGAGTAGGGTCACCGGCAATCACATCCGCGACCTGGAAGTGTCATTCGAGGTGCCTCGTAAGCATCACATGAAGTTGAATCCAACTAAGTATACCTACGGAGTAGCCTTCGGTAAATTCCTGGGTTTCATCGTTTCCCAACGGGGGATCGAGGCAAACCCAGAGAAGATCAAGGTGCTCGCAGATATGGCTCTGCCACGGAACGTAAAGGATGTCCAGTGACTGACTGGACGGCTGGCAGTACTGTCCCGCTTCCTGGCGAAGTCTGGTGACAAGTACCAGCCTTTCTTTAAAGCCCTTAGAGAAACAAAATCCAACGGGTTCCAATGGACTGCGGAATGCTAAACCGCTTTCGATGAACTAAAACAGTATTTGGCCAGCCCGCCGTTGTTGGTGTCACCCAAAGGCGGAGAGGAATTATATCTTCACTTGGTAGTGTCGGAGGCATCCCTCAGTTCTGTCCTGGTGTGCCAGGACTCTGACACTGAGCGGCCGGTCTACTACGTAAGTAAAACGTTGACCAACCCAGAGACCTGTTACTCACGCGCAAAAAAATTAGCCTTGGCGCTAATATTCTCCGCACGGAAGTTAAGGCCCTACTTTTAGGCCCACCGGATAGTGGTCCTCACGGACCAGCCGCTGAAAAATATACTCTAGAAACCCGACGTTTCTGGACGGTTGGTGAAATGGGCTATCGAGTTGGGCGAATTCGACATCGAATTCCAGCTCAGGCCTGCTGTGAAGGCACAGGCGCTGGCTGATTTCATTATCGAGACTACAGCCATGGTCTTTGAGGAACAGCCCGAAGAAAGCGCAGAACTACTTATCGGAGTTTCAGAATGGATACTCCACGTTGACGGATCGTCTACGGACACGGGCAATGGAGCTGGAGTGGTTCTTACGACCCCTGATAGGTTTGAGGTGAAATACTCACTCAGGCTCAATTTTTTAGCAATCAATAATGTTGTCGAGTACGAGGCCCTGTTAGCCAGATTGTGGTTAACCAAGGAATGCTCTACCAGGAGATTGGCAGTTTACAGTGACTCCGAGCTAATCGTTAACCAGGTTAACAAAGGCTTTGAGGCGAACAACCATCTCTTGACCAAGTACTTGGAAAAGGCAAGGGAGGCCGCCCAGGGTTTCGACAAGCTAACCCTGGTACACATTCCCCGAACTGAAAACTGGAAGGTGGACAAGCTGGCTAATGCCGCTGCAGCCGAAAACCCGGAACAGTATTTGAGGGACATACGGGAGATCCTAGACGCTCCTAACATTGAGAAACGAGAGGCAATGCAGATTTTTGAAGTGAAAAAATGGATGACGCATTTCCTAAACAATCTGGAGGACGGATCGTTGCTGGAGGATGTGGAGAAGGCCAAACGGGTCAAGAAGACAGTCGGCTGGTATGCTGTGGTAACGGACGGTTTTACCGCCGTGGCTACTCGACTCCATACCTCCGCTGTCTAACTCCCGAAGAGGCTGACTACGCTTTAAGCGAAGTTTACCTCGGGATTGTGGGTCGCACATTGGCAGGAAAAACTTGGCCTTTAAGGTCATGTGCCAGGGCTATTACTGGCCCTCGATGAAAAAAGACGCGCTGGAGTTCGTGAAGAAATGTGAAAGCTGCCAGCTTTACAGCAACCTTCACCGCCAGCCATACGCAGATCTGAAGGCCCTTCAGGCCCCTTGGCCCTTTGCACAATGGGGGCTCAATCTCCTTAGCCCGTTTCCCATTGCCACGGGGCAAAGAAAATTCATCATCGTGGGTATTGACTACTTCACCAAGTGGGTCGAAACCGTTCCACTGGCTAAGATAACAGAACACAACGCCCTGGAGTTCCTCCGCCAAAACATTGTATGTAGATTCGGTATCCCTGAGGTCGTTGTGACAGACAACGAGACCCAGTTCTCAGGGAAATGCTTCACCAAGTATTGCACCAACCTTGGCATCAAGCTGGTCCACACTTCGGTGGCATACCCCCAAGCAAACGGACAGGTGGAGGTGACAAACTGAACGCTGCTCCACGGGTTAAAGACTAAGTTGGATGATGCAGGGGGCTCCTGGGCGGACGAGCTCCCTTCCGTTATTTGGTCTTATCGAACAACCCCGAAGGAACCAATGCGCGAGACGCCCTTCAGCTTCTATTACGGGACTGAGGCGGTAATCCCTGTCAAAATCGGGCTTCCAAGTCTCAGGGTGGAGTCCTTCGACCCACTGACTAACTCCAAAAAAATTAGGGAGCACTTAGACTTGTTAGAGGAAGCCCGCGACGCTGTTAGAGTATGGACAGCAACCTACCAACATCGGATCGCCCGATACTATAACAAAAATGTTAAGGCGCGACGATTCGATGTAGGAGACCCGGTCCTACGAGGCGTCGAGGCCACAGGCAAGCTGGTCGGCCGCAATAAGCTCTCCCCTAATTGGGAAGGGCCTTTCCTCATCTCTGCCGTCCTGCGAAATGGAGCCTACAAACTCTGGAGCTAGGACGGGAAACTGGTTCCGCGAACGTGGAATGCTATCCACCTCAAACGATACTTCCAGTAGCAGACACAGGTACGCACTTGCATTATTGTTTGCACTCGCTTGCTTGTTTTGATTTTGCAAAAAAATTAGTGTTTACTTAGCATACTTCCTATGTGCATGTGCATATATTTTCTTTGCAAGTTACCCGACCTAGACTGCCCCTAAGTCGGGAGGGTCTTCACCCTCTCGTTAAACCCTGGTTATCCAGGTGGCCTGTAAGCGGTTGAACTTGAACCTCGATCATCCGAGCAGCCCATTAGTGGTCGTATCCAAACCCTGGTCATCTAGGTTGCCCATAAGCGGCCTATTCTAAACCCTGGTCATCCAGGTGGCTCATAAGCGGCCTAATATAAACCTCGGTCATCCAAACGGCCTATTAGTGGTCGTATTAAACCTTGGTTATCCAAGTGGGCCGATAGCAGTCAAAACCTTAAGGGGCTTATGCAGCATACGCAACGACCTCCTCTACGGGGAGATAGCGTGATCAGTCAGCGACGGTCGAAGGAAGAAGCATCCTTCTCCAACGTTGGCTGTCCAAGTCATCACTTGGACAACACCACCAGACAGGTTAACACAACTGCCTGTAAAGCCTAAGAACCTCACTTCTTAGGCAGCCCAACAACGGCAACCGGCCAACCCAGTTGGCCGGCCCATACAACAAAGCATGCAAACATGAGCAGTAAAAATAAATGGACACAGAATTGAAAGAGTTTCTATTTTATTGCTTTAAATGTGTTACAAATTATATTTTACGTATATAAACAAACGAGAGGACACAAATAATGTACAAAAGGCTACGGGGGCGGCGGAGGCCCCTGAATATCACGGGGTTCCCCCATGAGGTCATCTTTATGTTGCGCCGCTCTGTTGGACAAATTGATAAGCTCTACTGGGAAATCAGGGTAAATCAGTTGCGCAACGCGTCGACCGACGTTGATCCCCTCCAACAGCCGCGCATGCGTCATGCCCTCGACCTCGTGGGGGCGGATCTGGAGACTCAAATCGTTCTCTAAGGTTGCAACTCGCTCAGCAAGCCATTTGAGGCGCGTTTTGCTTCGATCATCCTCCTCCTTAAAGTGAGCAACCTCAGCCTTTAGCTCAGCGTTCTCCGTTTCCACTTCGGCCAAGACATCCTCGAGGGCTGTAGTCTCCTCGCGATGCTCGATCCCTGAAGCCGCTAGCCTGGCATCCAGCCAGGCGATCTCTACCTCCCTATCGGTGATCACCTGGTCTCACTGATCCATCACTTTTATAACAGTGGATGCCAGCTTCATCGACTGCACAAGAGGTAAACAAATAACAAGTTAGAAATCCGCGAAAGGAAAAAATACATGGAAGCCATCGCTAAAAATCATACCTCCCATAATATCCTCGCGAGTCTCATGGGCCTGGCCTCCAGACTTGGCCCAGGTGGCGGTGGACCAGGAGCATCCTCTAGAGCAGAACTAGTAGCGGCCTCCTCCAAAATGCGCTCCAGCAGTTTTTCAGTATCATCCATGGCTGCTGTGCACTCCTCAATTGCAACCCCCGGAGTAGCTGCTGGAGGGTCGTGTTCCACCATTCGCTCCACAGAAGGAATCTGCGCTTCTGGAGAGCTAACGGATGGCTCCGGCGTCTCCACCACTGGCTCGCAAGTAGGCTCTATAAAGGATTATATCAACACTGCACAAGGAGCCGCTTGCTGCACGGGCTGCGCTAGGATGACTCATTCTCCTGATTCCACCAGCCAGGTCGCCTCTAGCCCCGTAGTGCTACCAAGCCCGCTGCAGATTCTGGCAGCGACATAATCGATACGGGATGACGACGACGAAGGCGTCTCCAGCACCTTCTCCGGCTGTGGGCCAATAAATTCTTCGTCGGTGTGCCGCATGCGGATGATCACGCCCTTGGAGTCCTCAGGCCTCATCATCCTTACTAGCGGCGTGGGTTTTTGAACCGGGGATGGCGAACCCCAGTTCACCTTCTTGGTCTCCGCCCGAGAAACCAGGAAATCCCGCTTGAACTCATTTAGGTTCTCCTTGATTAACTTAGTTAACCATTTCTGGGCCGCCGTCTCCGCCATAGACGGCGTCCCCGTATACGCCTCTGGGACCTGACCCCAGTCCTTCGAAAGGGGCCAGGTTGCTCCCACGCTCACAAAGAAGAACCAGTTCTTCCAGTTCTTTAACGAGTCGTATATAGCCGTATTTATTTTTAGGCCAGGACGAGGGACGAGTGATATCCACTCTCCTCCCTGGTTTATTTTAAACAGAACCCTCACTATCGACATCCTCAACTTCTTACCACACTTTCGAAAAAAAATACATAGAGTATAGAGATACCAGATAGCATTGGCGTGAAGTTGGGCAATGGGGACTCGTAGGGCTCTCAAAAGGGACTGCAAATGGTCCGGCAACCGGAGACGAAGGCCGCTCCTCAGGTGGGCCTCGTAAACTGTGATATGCCCCGTTGGAGGAGCAAAGGCTCTGTCATTCCTTCCCGAGACTCTCCATGTGATTTCCTTCGAGACATTGAACTCAACGCACAGTACTTTAACGTCATTTTCTCTCAGAACGGAGGCGATGTTTACAATGGATGCCATGGTTTGCAAAAGGAACTAGGGTTTCTGAGAGTAAAAGTTGGAGAAGAAGAAGACGAAGGCTATGAGGCGTAAAGATTTTCAAAATGAAGGGGGAAAACTTACACGGCAAGCATGCGTTAAAACCCCTCATTAAGGACACCATCAGTCCTGCCACGTGTCGCCTCCCCACTTGACTCTTCAAAAGGCAGATCTCTAGCGCATTAATGGCCAGGATATCCATCCAACCAAAAGAAGATGTGTGTCCTCTTCTGGCCTGCAAACCGGCTGATGGCCACGCGTCAATCAAGGCTGACAGAAAGTCTTCCGAAACTGACCAAAGACGGTTAACAGTTTTGGTCAATATTTTTCTCCGAAATTGACCAAAATAGTCAACAATTCTGGTCAATAGTCTTCTCCGAAATTGACCAAAACGGTCAACAATTCTGGTCAATAGTCTTCTCCGAAATTGACCAAAACGGTCAACAATTCTGGTCAATATTCTTCTCCAGAATTGACCAAGACGGTCAATAATTTTAGTCAATATTCTTCTTCGGAACTGACTAAAATAGTCAACAGCTCTGGTTAAACTTTTCTCTCTGCCTTTCATAGAGTCCTCCGGGATCCTCAAACGATGAAGGACAGTAAGGGGTATCCCATCATGAACATATCGGAGTCTAGAATTCTGACCACCGACATGGAGGGCTAGTGATGGGTATATCGAACTATGGACTGGCCCATAGTCAACGGAGGCTCAAAACGGTATGCCAGACAGTCAACTTAAAAATGGCCCAATAGGGCGCGAAGGTCCAAAGCTTGAAAGGCTCAAGACGGTCAACGCCATCGTTGACCATTTGGACTCCAGCAAGTGGCAAACGTGCGCGCAGGCGGTCAACTTGAGTGTTGACTGAAATCACTGTAGCAATAGGCCAAAAATAAAAGATATTTTACGGGCTTAACCCACTTAAGCCAATGATCCATCAGATAGCCAGCAACGGCTCTCCTAGCGATTTCCACGATCTCTGCTGGCTCCCAAAACGGATATTAACAAAATCGGCACCTTTCTCGTAAGGAAGGCGCCAGATTTTCCCAATCTCCTGCCAACTGGAGTGCTCTAGCGGTAAAAAACACAGAAGGAAGGTAATCAATTTGGAAAGCTGCTGACCGCCATGGAAGGAAACTATCTTAATCCATTTGGTAACTGGCATCAGCTCTGGAAGGCAGGCCAACCAAGAATCACGCAGGGGATTACTCCTTTCAAAGGAGAAAGATCACCCTCTCAACCATAAATAAGCCCTGGAATCCTCATTACAGGCACGCTTTCTGTTACGCAAACTTTTACTAAGGCTACCTGCTACTCACGTAAGTTATTGCTCACACAACGCCTACAACGACACAGACTTACAATTCTCTATTTTCTGCTATCACTCAAAACCCAAGGCATACAAACGCGCTTTTGACGGCCGTTTACTGCCTCCCCACTATCCAGATTCAAGAAGACAGCTTCGTCTCTCTTTCACCTGGAGATACACAACTCCTGCTTTCTCTCTCTCTTTCTCTCTCAATTCTCAGTTTCTGCGACGTTCTCATATCCAGATATCATCAGCTCTAGATTAAGCAGGAGGATGTGGCAAAAATTGCATTCCGGACGAGGTATGGCCACTACGAGTTTATAGTAATGTCGTTTGGGTTAACAAACACTCCTACCGCCTTTATGGATTTAATAAACCGAGTCTTTCGTCCTTATTTGGATAAATTTGTCTTAGTCTTTATCGATGAAATCCTTATTTACTCTAAGAGTAATAAAGAGCATGAGGGTCAATTGAGAACTGTGCTCCAAACCCTTCGAGAGCATAAGTTATTTGCAAAACTAAATAAGTGTGAATTTTGGTTGGATGAAGTAGGATTCCTATGCCATATTTCTAAGGATGGTATTTCGGTTGATTCAAGGAAAATTGAGGCTGCTGTGAATTGGAGTCGTCTAACTTTAGTAACCAAGGTCCGAAGGTTTTTGGGCATGGCCTGATATTATTTTAGATTCGTGGAGAATTTTTTCTGAATTGCTACGCCACTCATACAGTTAACGAAAAAGGAGGTTAAATTTGAATGGATCGAGGAATGCGAGCAAAGTTTTCAGGCACTAAAGGATCGATTAACCACTGTACCAATTTTAATTATTCCGAACGGATCAGGTGAATTGATAGTTTATTGTGATGCCTCTAAAACTAGGCTGGGTTGTGTCCTAATGCAACACGAGAAGGTGATTGCTTATGGATCCCGGTAATTGAAGGTTCATGAAAGAAATTATCAAATGCATGATTTAGAACTAGTTGCCGTAGTGTTTGCATTGAAAATCTAGATGCATTATTTATACAGTGAAAAATTCCTTATATATTCTAATAATAAGAGTTTAAAGTAATTATTTTTGTAGGAGTTAAATATGAGGCAGAGGAAATGGATCGAATGTCTAAAAGACTATGACTGTGAGATCCGTTATCAGCAGGGGAAAACCAATGTAGTGGCTGATACTTTGAGTTGCCGATTAAGATTTATGGCAAGACCGCAAATTAAGAAGATGAAAATGCTGGATTGTGTTAAGCATTGCAATATTCAATGGTACGTTAAAGGTAATCAGATGCTACTATCTTATCTTCAAGTGCAGCCGGAGGTGTTATGGAGAATCAAAGAAGGACAAGTAAACAACCCTTTCTTGATGGAGATTGCAGGAAACTTGGAGAAGGATTCCAGAATGGTTTTTAATATTCGGGCTGATGGAATCCTGAGATTTAATGATCGATTGTGTGTACTTGAAAATAAGGAGTTTAAGGAAGAAATTATGAGAGAAGCCTACCGAACTGGTATACACTTCATCCTGAAATTAATAATATGTTCTAGGACTTAAGAAAACTATTCTGGTGGAGAAATATGAAAAAAAAATTGTAACTTTTGTGAATAAATGTCTTATTTGCCAGCAATTAAGGGCCGAGAGAACGAAACCGGCTGGACTGTTGCAATCGATGCCCATCCCAAGTTGGAAATAGGAGGACATTGCAATGAATTTTGTATCTAGTTTACCCTGAACTTCGAAGAATCACGACGCCATATGAGTTATCGATGACAGGCTGACCAAATCGGCCCATTTCACAGCGATTTAGATGACCTACTCCAGGGATCAATTGGCCAGGCTTTATATTAATGAGATTGTTAGACTCCATGGTATGCCAGCTTCAATTGTATCCGATCGAGACCTAAGATTTGTATTGAAATTTTAGGAAAGCTTACACCAAGAGTTGAGGATAGGATTGAAATTCAGCATAGTTTATTATCCCCAAACAGATGGTCAATCGGAACAAACTATTCAAATCTTAGAGGACATGTTAAGGGCCTCAGTATTAGAGATGAATGGTAGCTGGGTTTATCACTTGGCTCTTGTAAAATTTGCTTATAATAACAGCAATCAAGCAAGTATAGGTATGGCACTGTTTGAAGCTCTATATAGAGCAAATGCCGATCACCTATTCATTGGGAAAAAACGGG
This sequence comes from Nepenthes mirabilis, assembly GCA_025585075.1. NCBI lineage: Eukaryota > Viridiplantae > Streptophyta > Magnoliopsida > Caryophyllales > Nepenthaceae > Nepenthes > Nepenthes mirabilis. The sequence goes on from JAODPA010027475.1 coordinate 10,812, forward strand.
AGATAGGCAACTACTTGGTCCGAAAATTATTAAGGAAACGATAGAGAAAATCAGGTTGATACATGAAAATTTGAAAGTAGCTCAAAGTAGGCAGAAGAGCTACGCAGACAAAAGAAGATCAGCGCTGAAGTTTGAAATTAGTGATTTTGTATTTCTGAAGGTATCACCATCCAAAGGGACAATTCGATTTGGAGTTGAAGGAAAGTTAAAACCGAGGTTTATAGAACCCTTTAAAATTTTGGAAAAAGTTGGCGAAGTAGCATACCGATTGGCCTTGCCTCCATATTTGGCTGAGGTTCATGATGTGTTTTATATATCTAGGCTTAGCAAATATGTCCACAGTCCAACACATGTAATTGATTCTGAGCCATTAGCTATTGGAGAAAACCTATCTTATGTTGAGGAACTGGTGTAGATTTTAGAACGAATGGATCAAATATTGCGTACCAAGACTATCCCTCTATTAAAAATCTTATGGAGAAATCACTTTGCTAAAGAAGCCACATTGGAGCGTGAAGTAGAAATCCGGAGTGAACGCCCACAACTATTTCTATCAGGTATGTGTATATATAAATATTATTAAATTTTGAGAACGAAATTTCATAAGTAGAGGAGAATTATAAGGATCAAATTTTTAGGATTTAGTCATTCATGACCTCAATAAAAAAGAAATCAACTGAGGAAGCATGAAGGTCGGTTATGTAGTGTTGACTGAAAATTTTGTGTTGACCGAAATTTTTGTGTTGATCGAAAATATAGTATTGACCGAAATTTTTGTGTTGATCAAAAATGTAGTGTTGACCAGATTTTTTATGTTGACTGGAAATATAGTGTTGACCAAAATTAGGAAGTTAACCTAAAATAACCATGAAGCGAGGTTTGTCAATGAATAGTAACAATCAAGGATGTTTGGAAATTAAGAAAACAACCGATGTCGTTTGAAAAAGAATCAAATAAAAAACCCGAGGACTCATAAAAAGACCGAAGAAGTTAGAATGATGACAAGAATTCATAAAGGAGACTGAGAACTCACAGAGTGAGGGTAAGAGGCAATAAGACTATTGGCAGAATCAGTTCATGGCCATATCCTACTTCCACCTACTCCATTAACCTTTTTGAAAGGAAAATTGAGTAGGGAAAGAAGTACAAAGAAGGTAACCTACTCTGTTGACCTTTCAAAAAGGAAAATTGAGTGGGAAAAGGAGTACGAAGTAGGTGACTCACTTCCAGCTGCTCTCATTTCCCCCATTGCCTATAAATACCAATTGAGACGTTAGGGGGAGAGTATGAAATCTGTGAGAAGCACGAAGGAGAAGGAGAGAAAGGATTCCAAATTAAGGAAATTCATAAGTTTTGGATCAGGCAAGTGTGCCCCTATATTTTGTCCTTAGCTATTGATAATCCTTGTCTAAAAATCCATTGGTATTATGGTTTTTGACGCCCTTCTTTTCTATGTTTCAACGCAATGCATGATAAATATTTCTTATGATCTATAAAGGAAATACACGTATAGCATATGTGCTTTTGAAAATTCGTTAGAATTACTTCCATTTTGAACTACGGTGCATGAGAAAGTTATCTTACAGATTTAATTTCGATCAACAAATATCAAATTGCTTAATTAAAGATCTCACCCGTTTGCATGTTATAAGAACTTCAGTCTTTGACACTCAAAAATAGTTTTTAATGGTCGAGTAACTGTAGGCCCTAAATATAGCTGTTTCTGAATATGTAATGGTCGAGTAGTTGTAGACCCTAAATGTAGCCATTTCTGATATGTGATGGCCGAGTAGCTATAGGTCTAAAATGTAGCTGGACAAGAAATTTTGGTTTTGGAACGAAA
>JAODPA010027486.1:0-12654 GCA_025585075.1 Nepenthes mirabilis
ATAACATGAAGGGAAGAAGTCATGTGAGGGAGCCCGTGACTGGCGCTTGAGCACTGCTCGAGTGCTAAATAGGCTCCCCATTTAAATTGATGGTCGCGCTCGAGCGCCAACCGGGTGTGCTTCGAACGCCCGATTTTGCTAAACCCACTTGGGCTGCCCCTCGAGTGACACTTCAAGCGGTGCATTCTATTTTTTGCATCCCGTTTGCACTCGAGCCCTACTCGGGTGCCGGTGAGGCCCGCATCATGTCCGTAGCAAGCCTACTTTGTGTTTTCGCCATCCAGGATCCGTTTTGACCCTTCCAACCCAATTCTTTGCATCTTTGGACTCTAATTTTGAATATATAACCTTAATCGGGCATGATTATCATAATGTAAAACCCGAAATCTTATTTACGAATTAACGTTTCTTGGTTTAGAATTGATTATATACCAATTTCGGATCTTTGGGCTTTTTGATCCGATTCCTCCCATACCCCTCGACCTTCATTCATCTATTTTAAGTTAATTACTCATCTTTTATCATATTTTGGGAACCGGTACCCCTATAGAGCCTATCTTTCTCCTAATTATCATGTTTTAAAAGCTCAAGTCATTATACTTTTCCCTACTTATAGGAATTTCGTTCTCAAAATTTGATGATCCTTGAATTTTCAAAATCAAGGAACTTTCTTACTGCCTCCAATTCATTTTTAAATCAGGTTGGTTATCCTAGAAAACCATAAGTATCAGAATTGTCTTGGTTCTCATTATTTAACGCATCCTTTCCAGGCCGAAATTTACTAAGTCCAAAGGCAATCCTATTTTATTAGCCACCTTTCTTATCTAATTTTGAATCTTAAATAAGCAAAATGCCTAATTTTATTTCATAATAAACCTCAAGATTAGGTATTTCCTCTAAACATTAATTTAAACCTTATTGTATGAACAGGTTCATCACTTTTCCGCTGTGTACTTTGATCAGTCATTTAATTTTGAATTATTTGATTTCAGTTTGCCGTCACTACCACAACCCGGCATTTCAATTATTTTACCGAGCTCAGTTAAAATCTTAACATAAATCTCAAGTCACAATTAAACTTCAAAAGCAGGACCCTTTACATTTTCTTCATTTTGTTGGAATGTCCTCAATTCGACACATGTCCATAAGACACATATTTCATTCTAAATAACTAAATTATACGGTAACCATGACTAAAATTGTCCTCACGATATCCTTATTATGAGAATAACTCTCACAAGTCTCAATTCACCACAGAACAAGAAGTCCTAACTATAATAGTTATCACGGATTCAGTACAGGCTCAAACAATTGCTCAAGACCTCAAGACCCTAATACTTAACAACCTCAAGATTCTCGTTGATACATCGATGAGCTAATTAAATCAACCCGAATCATTTTGATTTTCTTAAAACAAGACCATAAGACTTATTTACAATTTCATATCTTTCACATTTTAGATACAATTTTGCTTCCCAACTTAGGAATGTAATACTCCATTACTCCTAAGCAATTCTGCCTACCCATAGGTTCGCCATCTGTACCAAAGTTGTAGACCCTTAACATTTACGATCAGTACTGATGTTCATTTTCTTCCAAATATAGAATTTTATTTACATATTTCTTAGACAGGCCTATCCATTTACAATTCTAAAGGTCAGCTTTTATCATAACATAACTATTTTGACCCTTAATTTACTAGCTGAAACTAACTCCCAAAGCAATACTCACAATCCTCAATTCTAGACTCCTAATGGCTGATTCCGGCTAATGGAAAAGCAACTCTGAATTGAAGTTCCTCTCCTACTTATCCTAGGAGTATCGATTCACAAGCGACATGAGAGAATATAATCCTTAAACAGATTAATCTGTTTGGAATCTTTTAAGGTTACATTTCCGTCATGACATAATTACTTTAATTCTTAAGATTATCATCAAACTAGGATTATCTCCAAAGCAATTCTACAATTTCTCTAATGGAGGTTTCCGATATCCACAATCGATCCTAACATTTGCCTCCTCCGAATCACACCAAGATCCACCTGTCACAACCTCTAACTCTTAGATTTATATGTCCTTGGTTTCTTCCAATGGATTATCTCTAAATCCTCAAAGATCTCATCACAGAATTTCAATTACGGGCGAAGCAATCTCAAACCATAAACTTCTCCCCCGCTTTGCTTTTTGTTTTTGGTAAGTATGTTGAGTGCATTAAAGGAAAAAAAATATAACATCTATGTTCTACTCCCAGTGTTTTGCCAACTCGGAGTAGGAAACATAGTAGCGAGGGTATCCCCTAAGACCATGACACAATTCATGAAGAAAAATACAACTGAAAATACATCGGATCATCATAGATCACTGACACAGGAGTGATATCTCCTAAAGAGACATCAAAATTCCTTATCGGCAATTTTGGCAACAGATACGTCACCCAATATCACTCAAAACGAAAAGAAATTCGGCTTTCCAGAAAATGGAAAATGTGAGAGTAGGCACCAATGTGTCCAGCAGAGAGCCACATTAGCCAAACCGGTTAGCCACATTCACATACCGCAAAATAGACACATTTGCCGGTTCACATTTAGACCGGTTAAAGTGTATCTACACATCCAACTGCCCAACTAGGCAAAGTCCTTTTGGCCAAAAGACCCGAGGTTTCCAATCAACAAAGTTGACCAACCAAATCCCCAAATTCAATCAGCACTGGAGACTCAAGCTACCATTCCGGTTAAGCCATGACCAGAGAAAAAGAATCAAAATCCAATCCTTCCAAGACCATTCTCCCCCACTTTGCTCATGGATAGTTACCTATTAATGCAGAATTAATCAAACTTTGACCTTCTTAAGAACATAATAGTCTGCTTTAATTCACAAACCACTGGGATCAATTAGGACAAAACAATTAATAACTTTTCCTTAAATCCTTAAATCTGCCTTTTTGCGTAACACCTTTTTGGGATCATCCTCTTCTTTGGCTATGGTGGATCAGGACTTTTCTTCTGATGCCTTTTTTGAAGCCCTCAGACTGTTGGTGGTTGCTAAAACTTCTCAACCACACATTATTTCCTTATCTCCCAATGAGAAGAAGGTAGTATTCGGGTTCCTTACTATTCTGTTGAAAACAAAAACGGATTTTTCGACTTATCAATATAGCAATCTGGATGACTTAGTGGCCGGCCTCTATATATTTGATGCATCTGAGTTCTCTCCACCACTGTCTGATCGAAGAGTAAAGGAAGTGGATCGCAATCAGTTTTCTTCCGTGCAAGATGGAACCTGGCAGCATGCCAAATCCTGGAGACGAAGAAAATCTGCTTCCAAGAACTCTAAGGGCTCCTCAAACATCAATGTCAACCTAAACGCCGTCTGAGAGCCAATTTGGCTTAAGGGTTTGGGGTTTGACAGGAATGGGAATCTATTCCAGACTGACTTTTCGCTGCTGAAATATGCTGCTGGTTCTTAGGTCTTTCTTCTGCCCGAGTGTATTCCCAATGCTGCTGGGGTCTGTTTGGAGTTGTTGCTGATCTACATTTCTTTGTTCTGTTTGGCTGATGCCTCGCAGCCTTCTGCTATTGTTTCAGTGCAGCAGAATTGATGCTAAAAGTGGAAGATGCTGGCACATCTATGGCATTGCCACAGTTATTGCTTCTGATCTAAATTTTTTTGGGTGTGGTGATGCAGTAGCCCCTGCTGTGCCCTGCTGATTCATTGGGATTTACTGCTGATGCAGTAGCTATTGCTAGACGCTGTTGATTGATTAAATAATTTGCTGCCCTTTGGGAGAGACTATCGTGACTAATATGCAAGTTGCTTGGGCTTGGTCTTTACTGCATGGTGCATTTGGAGCCTTGGACAGAAGGCTATAAAATGAGCCGTTTTTGTCGCATTCTCCAGCTTTTTTTTTGGCAAGTAAGTAATTGTATTAAAAATTAAATAAAAATACAAATTCTATATTCTATTCCAAGTGTTTTGCCAACTTAGAGTAAGAACATAGCAGAAAGGGAGTCCCCTGAGACCACGACATAAGTCATGAAGAAATAACAATACAACAAAATCAGATTAATATAAACAATGACACCAGAGTAAATTCTCCTACTGAGTCATCAGAAAACCGAATCAGCACAAATCCAAGCAGCATCAAACCAACGACAATCAATAGAAGTGCGAACCGGATTGCCACAGAAAACCCTTCGTGGCAAATACAAGAGAGAGATGAGAGCTCCTCTCTCACGGGCAAATAACCGTGACCAATAGGACCACGTTCATAAACACTTGGCAGAAAACCAGCTCAGCCAAATGTATACCAGAATTTAGCGCCGAACAGCTTCAAAACTCCTCAGCCGGGGAAACATCTCGGTCATTTACCAGCTGGAGCCTTGGACAAGTTGACATCCCGTCCAAATTCGAGTTCCATCCCTCAGCAAAGCGAAAATCATCATAGAGAATTGTTCAGCTCAACCCTGGCTAGAGGTACTATAACCAAGCCAGTGAAGATCTGAGTGCACCATCCATTTCCAGCACTGCTTCAACCTCAACACTAATGCACTCTCAGCCATAGGGACCTCGGTCACAAATAGCTCGTCCTTCAGGAGCTACTGACCTTCTGCATCAGCAAGCCTCCAAGCTCCAAATTCTAGAGCAACTGAAAAATGCTGCTCCAAACTCAGAATCAAAGTAGCATCAGGAAAATCAAAAGCCCGCAGCATATTCCTACAAGCCATTTGCCATTCTTAACGATACAACATAATGAAGCCAGTACACTGTCCAGCAGGGCCCCTCATTAGTCATGGTCAACACAGAAAGGTGCCATTTTCAAGCACATCGGGTAATGGAATCACCCTTAGAATGCCGCGCCACAATTACCGTTCCTTCTGGGAGTATCCAATCCATGATATTAGCATTGAAATTCATGGGCCAGAGCCTGCCTCTGGACCCACAACTTCATCATCAACTAAGAGCAGAAACAAAAATAGAGGACATTTCATCGATGTCCTCAGGCAACTTTTCAAAATTGAGGGCATTTAACCCGAATCATTTAGCCAAGAAAACTCACAATGTCCTTGGCTACTCAGACAGGACAGCGTCAAGAAAAAAAAATGATGCCGAAAATGCCAACACACAAACTACATAAGAGTCAACAACCAGATCAGTAGGGAGCCTTCATCCAATTCGCAACCAATGCCATCGGCACCAAAGACAACAATCCAACTGCTGTAAGGCAGTAGGGAAAGCAAAAGAGGAAACATGCCAGCCCCCAACACACAAGCCCAGCCGGCATAAAACTTAAGTGCCGGAGGATCCTTTGGATTTATTGGAAGCAGACTTACTCTTTTTTCGGGATTTTTTTGGCTTCCAATGATCAAATTGCATGGCAATCTCTTCAATGGCACTTAGGAATTTTTCCATGGAAGAATCTAGGACCCGACCCTTATCAAGAATTTGGATGCAAGCTACAAGTTCATCCAAATTGTTGAAATGACCGGAAGGGCAGATCGAGTTCAATTCCAGAATGTAACTAAGCAAACCAAACACAGCAAGCTTCTCATCAGGGGCTAAGTTGTCAATGTGAGGTTTAGAAGAATCGGCAGCCATTAAAAATTTGAGGGCTCCCAAGGGAGCATTCGAGGAGCAAGACAAATTTGCCTCATCCATCGGAACGGATGAATTGAATTCATCCCTAGTCTTTTTGGTAGCATCACACCAACAGCTGTCTAAAAAACCAAGAACTTTGTATCTTTGATCCAGGGTGAGTGAATTAAGGTGATTCTGAACATCTTGGCCCATAAACAAACGTAGAAGGGCAAAACTCATAGGATCCTTATCTCTATCCTCCGCAGCCGTGGCTTGAGCAGAGGCAATCCCAGGGGGCAATCAAGAATCCTTTGGAGGCCGGTCTCAATGACCTTAATAGCCGCTGTCTCCTCGCCAAGGCCGGACTGATCCAGGAGATACTTACTAGATAGTCTTGCAATAGAGTCAGGAGTTAAATCGGAGTACACCTCCAAGGAATGCAGTTCTGGCTTTCTCATAGTAGTAGCTCTATCTGGTAGACCTTCACTCTGAAATAACTTACTCAAGGTCATTGGTTCGTTCTGCATACCTATAGAACCTGCAGCTGAACAAACAGCACCCGGAGGAGACGGAGCATCCGCATCAGCAGGGTGAGACTTTGAGATAGGTCCAAACCCGCAGGTAGAGTTTTCACCGGAGGCAGAGCAAGTGTCCTCCTACATTGACATATTCATATCTAAAACCAGGGAATGCTCCTCGAAACCACCATACATCCCAGAGGCTGGCGCAGAATTCTCCAGAATTTCCACATTCGCCTTAGAAGAGATTGGATCAATGCCAACATTTGCAGAAAGGGAAACCAGGATGGAAGTCCCACCCTCAGTCCCATCAACACTAGGGCCCAGCTTTAGAGGCATAGTATCCACAAGCGCCTTATTGTTAGCATTGGAAGCCTCTGGTTTGGCAGAGGTCACAGCATGATTAAGGTTCAAACACTGTTAGTTGTCACCATCATGGTGGCCATCCAAAGAGAAGGGATATCCACAACCTGCCGAGACAACATCAGGGGTCACGTTCTTAGGGGCAACAACCTGATGGGCATTCGTACTCTTACTGGTGCTCTTTTGGTGTGCAGCGCGACCATTTTCATGGTGCTTCGGCTTCCACTGATAATCAACCACAACATCGACATTCTTGGCCGATTCATTCTCATCAGAATTAATTCTAATTTTTGAAGGAAGAGGAACCATTTTACTCACTTCAACACAGATCCGTGCGAAGTGCATTCGATCCATACGGGCTGTGCATGGGTCTAGATAAAGGGGTTTGCCAACCCCACTAGCTATTCAGCTAAGACCCAATGGAGTCCAGTACTCGATCGGAACGTTGAACAAAGAAATCCAAATTGGAAAAGATTGGTGAGTGTCCTTAGACAACTCCATCCCAGGCCACCATCGTTTGAGGAAGATGGATTTCTTACCAAATGTCCAAGGGCCTTTAGATAGACAGAGGGTCATTTGTTTTTCGGACGCAAAATGGAAGAAGAAAAAGCCATCTTCATTCGCAGCTACATGATTGATCCCAAATCTCGCCCAAATTTTGCGGGCAATGATGTTAACCACCAAAAAATGTAAAGGAGTTTCGGAGAAGAAACCCACGAGCATAGCGCCCCATACTTCCTGGCTCTACTTGATGACCTCGGCAAGAGGAGAAATGGAGACGACATTTCCATCGGAAGGAGGGGGATAAAATTTTAGTGAGGGGCATGGGCAAGCTCCCTTGTCCTAGATGATATCAACCCAGGAGGACGGGGGCAATACAGGAGCCGTATCTGATATGATATGCGGAGAGTTTGGCACAAATCCAGTATCAGCAGCGATTTCGCTCTTGGCTCTAGCGCATCCAAAATGCGCCTCGTTTTGACTCCATTCAGCAATCTCTTCACATGAAACGATGAGAGAAGGAGATGGCAAAATGTGGGGGTTTCAAAGGTCTGAGGGCTTCAGGCGCTCTAAGAAGGAGGCATCGGGCCCTGGGGACGGGAACAAGGCGCTCCTGTGCAAAGGAGGGAAGGAGGGAGAGAGAAGTGCATCTGCAGACGAAACCAATGACGGAGAAGGAAGGATGGGGATGGAGAAAGAGAGGAGGCCTTGGGGAGGGTCGACGACGCCAGCTGGGGGCCGGCCATGCCAGCGCTAGTGACGGCTAGGGACAGCCGAGAGCCACTGATCAGATTTCAATTTTGAAATTTGAAAGAAGAGAGAAGGGAGAGCTTCTCTCACTTCCCCCAACGTGTTTACTTCCCCCAGCATGAACACAAGCCACCGTTGTTGCATTCTCCAGCTCCTTGGTTTTTGACAAAAATTATTGAGCAGTATGGTGCTGTTTTTCAGCTGTTCATGCAGCAGTCTAAAAATTGCTAAATGACCTTTGCTGAAGCTGCTGAGTGGCGTAGAGTAGCAGCTGGTTGATATGCTGTAGGGGCTCTTTGCTTTTGCCGAATATGGAATGGCTAGTGTGTGTTGGTGATGATATGAAGCCTTGAATTAGATGGTGTGATGATTGTTTGCATGCAGTTTCATCCGCTGTGAATCCGAGTCGATGATTGGATTTTTTTCCTTTGCTTTTCCTGTTTTGTGTTAGGGTGTTCTAAGGATGCCCTTGCTTCTATGTTCTTACTCAAAATTGGCAAAATACTTGGAATAGAACATAGGCTTGTAATCTTTTATTTTTAATGCAATTTCATTACTTACCAAAAAAAAAAAAAACTTTTTACGTAACCTATTCTAACAATTACAGATCTTTTCCCCGCTAAACAATTCTCAAATACTGTAATCGTGGGAAAGTCATTTGGGCTTCTCTTGTTTGGGGCCCCTCTTATATCCTGGCCCATGCGTTCATCCTTTGGTTGGCCATTTGCCGAAGGCTAAGCACCACAAATCGTCTCAAAGGCACTTCTAACCTCTCACCCTTTTGTGCGCTGTGCCAAACTGAGATTGAAAACTATGATCACCTATTCTTTAACTGCCTTTTCTTTAAGGACCTTTGGCACTTGCTCCATAGCCATGTTGGCCTCTACTGGCCTTACCCTGATTGGAACCAGAACATCATTTGGGCCGCTTCTAAATCAAAAGGGAATAACTTCAAAGCTACCTCCTTCCGCCTTACCCTTGCCGCTACTGTGTATTATATCTGGAAGAAGCGTAACCTCCGCACCTTCCAATCTTCTCATTCCCACTCAACCTCTAACCTTTTCAGTCAAATTTTAGATGTTATTCGTAGCTGTCTGAAGTTTCTTCTCAGCGACTCGACGAAGATGGACAAAACTTCTTTAGATCGCTACAATTTACCTATCAAATTATAAAAAAAAAATCTTCTAATTATGCTGAGTTCCCGTTATTCTGGGTGGCTTTCCTCCTCCTCTGCTGGCATGGCTCAATCTTTTTCCTGACGATTTGGCCCTTGCCTGGTTTGCTCCTTGGTGGACTAACGTTATTACATGGTTGGAGCTTAAAAAAAAAACTAATTTTCCCTTTTTGCTGGCTAACGATTGTGTTTGGCCAGATCTTCTTGTAGATCGGTTTTCCTATTGGAAAAAAAAAATCTAAAGGAATCTTGTAATTTTATCTAGTATTGGCGTTATGACTCGATGGGCTCCTTGACCGATTTGGTTCTCGGTGGATGTTTTGTTCTCTCCCCTGATTTGCAGCTTTGAAGGAATGTTGCTTGGTTTCTTTGGTAGGTTAAAAAAAAAATTGTGGGCTGCTACTTGGTAGGTCTGCTCCTTTGTCTTGTATAGCCTGAATGGCTTGTAGGGCCCTTGCCCACTTTAGTGCCTCGGAGGATCTTTAGGTTTCTTTCCCCATTTGCGGCCTTTGATTGAATGCGACTTTTATGGTAGGTTGATTTTACCAAAAAAAAAAAAGTCCATGTTGTTCTTTCCCCTTACGCCCTGGTCGAGTTGCTGAAGACTAGATGAGGTATCATTGCTTTCTGCTTTTTGCTCCTGAGACGCTATCTGTAGTGGAATTGTTGATAATGGGGACTTGCAGCAACAGAACCAGGAGCCTTTCAGGATTTCTGCTGCCTTTGGGTTGCTGCGTGCTTTGTTTTTGGTAGAGGGCATCATGATTGCTTATTTTGGTCTCGAATGTTTGGACCATTTTTTACTTTAGTTTTAATTGATGACCTTGGCGAATGTAATACTGTCTAATCCGTGGGTCTGTGTTTTTTATATTTGTGAATTGTTTACTTACCAAAAAATAAAAAAAATATTTGTGAATTGTTTAGCAGTGCTCGGGGTATACTCTACTGTATTTGTTCTACATCCAAGTCCAGAATTCTTGGAAATAGAACATTGAGTTTGTATGTTTTGTCTTTTCATTTATAAAACTTTACTTAATTACTAAAAAAAAGTAATCGTCAAAGAACATTTGTTGGGACACTTAACAAATCCAGGTAAACCTCAAGCACTTCCTAAAGTTCTTCTGACTCAAAATCGTTCCATGAAAACGCCACATGCCCAGGAAGGCATTCCTCCAACTAGTTGCACATTTCTTTTGGAATAATTCGTTATTATCAAGACAGTCTTATACCTACCGACTTTAAAAGGGGAAGTTCCATTTTCTAATTAGGTTTCGCACATACCCTTGATTCAATTGGCCTTACCTCTTACTTAGAATCACAACCTAATTACAGGGTATTGCAGCTTTTCGATTACAGTTTACGCTAACTTCCTTAAGTATCATTTCTACTCCAAGAGGGTTCGCATCATTGAAAGATCGATTCCTACATCATTAGTACATCATTAGCTCCACTTCTCGCCATATTAACCAAATAAATAAAATATCTCTTCTTCTAGTTGAATGCTCATCTAATTACTTGCCATAATTATAAAAATTCACAAAATGAACAATCATACATATATCTATACAATCAGGGAAATAATGCAAAATCTTCAGGGTGAACATGACATCACACAATTTTAGGAAACAAAAGAACACATAACTTCCCAAATCTATTTAAAATACAAATCCAAATTCTAAAATTAAGAGGATACCTCCAACCACCTTTTGGGTGTTTCAGTGTCTTGAACTACTATCGCGAATGCCTTAGCCAAAACAGTGGGATTATTTGTTTCTAATCTCCGAGGATATTGACTATCTTTAATTTGATGACCACGCTGTCTACATTTAAAACAAGCTCCCGTCGCCCTGTGACAAGAATGTCCCGTATGCTTCTTTCCACAGTAGTTACAAGGCATCATTAACGTCTGAAAACTTGATACTAATCGAATTCCGATGCTATATTTCCTTTCACCAGAAACTCTCATGTTCTTAGTAGATTCTGGGTATTCCAAACCAGACTTTTTACTAAGGTTCACCTGACTGATTACCCTCTTACCCGAGATTCTCTAAGCCTCCAGTTCTTTCTCAAGTATCAAAACCCTATCTAGGACTCGAGCATAGGTCTAAAACTGCTCGGCCACTAGTTGACTCAAAATCATCAAATCATTGACTTCTGATTATTTTAAAGTCCACCAAATATCTTTACCGACTACACTTGAATCCTCAAAGATTATTTCTGATCTCGGTATAACCTCAACAATAACTTTATTCGTCAATCAGATAGGTAAATATCCTCTTTTAACAGTTTTTCTAATTTCTGTATCCAACTAACAACTTTTCAGGCATGGCCTAATATGCCATCTACATTTAGCACACACCTCATTACATGACTTGCAAATATCAGCATATTAGCTCTATTACTTCTTTTGAAACTTATCTGATACGTGAGCCTAATTACAATTTAGATTATTCCTTTCAAAATTATCGGCATAATTGACTGATTTATCTGCCTGAGTCTTTCATACTACTGACTCTGCTGATGGAGCTGCTGGTGACAATGGGTGTTTGGGTGTTTGCTTTTGGCATGTAACTTCTGGTCTCTAGGTCCAAGTGTTCGAAGTTCCCTAAGTGTTTGTTTGAGTGTTTTATTTTGCACCCTACTGGAAGTGATGCTTTTTGGGGTGCTTAGTGGAAGACGCTTTGTGTAGGATGCCAAAGTTTTGAGGGATGCTTTGTGGAGGAACAATGCAATTGTGGAGGAACAGTGTAGAGCCCTGCTGTATGAAGTCTCCAGCTAAAAAGTGCCGAGGTAAATGGCTAAGAGATACAGTGAAGACCGAAGGCTTCATCTTCTTTTTTCTGAAATCTTTCTTTTCGAGGTGCTACTGTTGATCGGTGCTAAGGTGTCTTTCCGAGGCCCTGCTGTAGATCGGTGCTGAGGTTGGCAAAAGTGCTGACCATGGATATCACTGATGTCCTGCTGGCCGTGTGGTGCTGCAGCATCTATAGTGATTAGTGTTTCGATTGTTTTTTTTGCTGAGGAATGCAACGGGATGAGCTACTTTTGACCGAGGTCCAGTTGGGCTGAGGAGGTGTTGTGTCCGAGATGTGTTGTAAATTTTTGAGATGGTTGTACAGTTTGGTTGGGATGTATACAAAGAGCCAAGATACTGGGCCGTTGATCCTACCTCTAGCCGAACATCTGCAATACTCAGAGCTGCAATCTGAGCCTTTGGATTTGGCTCAAAAGTCTGCAAAGAGGACTTGTTTGATGCATTGGTCCGAGTTATTGTATAATTCCCGAGGTCTGCTTTACTTTGGGCAGTTATTTTTGATCTGATAAACTGACCGTGGCAAGTAGATGATGGTTTGGAATGATTGCACCTTGCTCGTATCTCCTTCCTTTGAACTCTTGTTTTGTTCTCATGTTTTTTGGCCGGTTCTTCTTTAGATTCGGCTGATGGCCGTTGGTGGACGTAATTCTATTTACTCCGTTGTTTCTTTACTTTATACTGGTCTTGTGACATGTTTCACGTTACACGGGTATGCCCCGACGTCTTTATTCTAAATCCAAGTCAGCAAAATACTTGGAGATAGAATATTGGTTCTGTATATTTTCTTTTTTATTTATAAAATTTACTTACCAAAAAAAAAATATTAGTTCTAGTGTGGCAATCTGCCATCCATATCATTTTAATACTCCATCAAGATTAATTATTCATGAACCCAAACTAGGATTCTCGGTCTATTGTTTTAGAGAGAGAGAGGCTCTCATGCCTCTACATTTTCCTTC
>JAODPA010027497.1:0-12653 GCA_025585075.1 Nepenthes mirabilis
TGCATACAAACTGTAATACATATATGTATCCATTTATAAATATACACACATCAAATATTTACTTATATTTGTATACACCCATCAAATATACACATACATATATGCACGCATACATCAACCATAGGCTTTCAAAATTAAGTATAGAGGTATTCTTAAATTGTAGATGCCGAATTACATAGCCGCAGTTCTTCCTTGAACAGCATCGAAGCATCATCCACAGCAATAACTTCCAAAATCCTATATTTATACTCAAATCAGGAACACAATAGTGTGAGCCAAATCAATGAGTAACTGTTCTCGCCATTTTACTTTACCGTAATTCATTAGTAGCACAAACAGAGCATGGTGCTCTGTTCTTTCGCCTTTCTTTTGGTTCTTACTTGATGGGTACTGATACTTAAAACTCAGTCAGAAGATCTGTTTTTATAAATTGGGCTCTTGTGCCACGGAGGCCCAACAGACCCAGACGGCCAACTCAGCCCAAGAGGCATAAAAGGACGTGGAGTCCATTAAGGCCCAAGGACTCATGATGGCTGAGGACTTTGCTGAGCCTACAATATCGGCATGCCAAAAGTTGATGGCTGACTCTGTCAAACTGCAAGAAGGAATGAAGGTGACATCTCAGGAAAGACGATAACTTTTGGAAAGCACGTGCGCCCTAAAAGAAGCAGTTAACTTCCAAAATTTGTAGGCTTTACAGGACGACATAATGAGTTTTGTAGAGTTGGTAGCAGGTATTCCTATGCACGCAAACTCCATGCTGGGTAGGTGGAAGCCGTCAAATATATATATACACAGCCAAACTCCAATATAGTACACACAATAGTGCACGAAAGAAGAGAAGCAAAAGCAAGATACTGTTTTGCTCTTTGTTCCCACTCTCTATAACTTAGGCCACTTGTAATCCAAATTACCATAGTGAAATCATTTCTAAACCAAGAGTCTCGTAATCTTTCCCTCTTATTCAAGAGATGATTTTTCATATAAAAAATATTGCGTGTTACTGCTTTCCTTCTCTCTCCCTAAACTTTACGTCCACGTCCTTAAAATTACCTCCCCTAACCGAAGAGGAACATCTGAGTACTTTGTATGGCACGGGTTTAGATTCGTTTATACAGTGGAAAGATCCGAGGACTCGTTTGGATCTCCATCCGTCCGTACGACGAACAGGATCCTAGGATGCAATGTTGGCACCGTCTGTGGGAACCGACTAAAAATCAGATTAACACATTTTTTGAAAACTGAAACATAGTAAACACAAGAATACAAACCAGTGTCCCGGCAAGAGAAGCTACTTGATGTGGCAACGGCCTTGCTGAGGGCATTAGGATAGATAACCATCCTGATCTATATGTCAGAGCGCTTGTACTAAAATGGACGAGTAACCAAAAGAAGTATCATCCAAGGTCTCCCAGACTTCCATGTCCCAGAGAAAGGGAAAGGGAAAGAAGAAACCCACTCAGCAAGTTAATCAGCACAAGGGCCCCGAGACCCAAGTTGCCTCGAGTAGCAATGTCCCGTCATGACTTGAAGGTCGCTTGGGTTGAGGAAGAAAGCCTAAAGAGGTGGAATCATCGATATTTACATAACAATTCAGAGCACGCTGTTCATGAGGTGTCCCCTTGTGAAGAGATCCCCCCAATGGCTAGGAGCCTTCCGGAGCCGCAAGTGGCCCAGGATCCTTGTGAGTTGAGGAACTACCTCAACGAAAAAAAGATAATGGCTCCAGCCCAAGTGGAGAAGAAGCTCGAAAAAATATGGCAACGAGTTTTCGGTGACAACAATGGAGAAGGAGCTACTAACCTGCACAGATTTCTATTTACAATGGAGATTAGGATGAGGCATTCCTCCCAAAGTTTAAAATGTCAAATCTCGACGCTTACGACAGAAGCACTGATCCGATGTATCATCTGGATCACTTTTGTGAGCATTTGAGCCTCCAGGGTTTGGATGAAATAACGATGTGTTAGTACTTCACATTAACACTTAAGGGAGATGTAAGGATTTGGTTCTACGGATTGCTAGTCAATTCCTTTCGATCATTTGGTGAGCTGGTAGACAATTTTCTCTCTTAGTTTGTGTCCAGCAGGAGAATCGAGAAACAACCGTGACACTTTACTCGCGTGAATCAAGGAGCCAGCAAAAGCCTGAAGAGTTTTTTGTGCCGCTTCATCACAGAGGCCAAGCAGATCCCCAAGTTAACCGATGGGGTCAAGCTTAACGCATTCCTGCCTGCATTAGAAAGAGGTAGCTTCTTTAAGCACCTTATATATAAGGGTCCTCAAACGTTCGGGGAGGCAGATGCTATAGCAAGAACTTACATTGTGGCCAAGGAAGCAAACGACGCGAAGAGGCTCATCTAGTAGGAGAGCCTTCCCCCAAGGATGGTGGAGGGAAAAAGGAAAAATGAAGACTGAACAGACCGTTTGTAGGGAGTATAGACCCTTAAGCCTAACTCCCTTGAACGACTCGTGTGCCAACATTCTGATGTAGATTCGGGATGAGAAATTTTTGAGGTGGCCAAAGCGCTAAAGAATCCCGATAGTGGTGACCAGTTCAAGTACTGCTACTACCATCGTTGCGGAGGTCACAGTACCAATGATTGTAGGACATTGTAGAAAGAGATAGAGGAGCTGATTAAAAGAGGTCAACTCAACCGCTTTTTGTAAAAATTCAGACAAGTTTTTGAAATAGTAGGAGATAGTGAGGTTGGGCACCCAAGGAATCGAGTAGTCGCGGGAGTCGTCGACATAATATTGACTCACCCAGCCAGAGGTGGCACCTAGGAAGATCCAGCAGCAAAGTAGAAGAAGCCAATGGTAGAATTTAGGGATGAAGTCATTAGTTTTAGCGACGAAGATATGGCCCATGTAATATCCCCCATTTTGACCCTCTAGTTGTAACTGCCCCTCGTTTTTATGGAGTTTTAGACTATTGGATGAAACGAGTGTTTATTGATAACAAAAGTTTGCATAATTTATTTTACCTTGATGCCTTCTTTAAATTAGGACTCAATAGAAATCAAATGATGGCTACCGAAGGACCCATCTACAGACTGAACAATGAGTCAGTACCGGTGCAATGAGTCATCCAACTTAAGGTCATGTTAGGGACCTATCCGATGACAGCATTCAAGACCCTTTCCTTCTTGGTGGTAGACCTCTCGTCGGTCTACAACGCTATCCTCGAACATCCTTACTTGGCTACCTTTGGAGCCGTAGATTAATCCCACATCTGGAGATGAAATTTTCCATGCCACACGGGATTGGGGAGATCCTCGAGTATCAAGTTGCCGGACGGATATGCTATCTATCCCAAGTCACATAAACGCCCCTTCTTGAGCCCATTGAAGACTTAGACTTCTACGATAAAACAACATTACAACAGGCCAAGTTTGGAGAAGTAATCGACCAAGTCCTTTTGGATCCTAGAGATCCTGAAAAATTCATCCAGATAGGAAACTCCCTACCTTAGTCTTTCCGAAATCGGATTATCAGTTTCTTACGAAAAAACTCAGATGTCTTTACTTGGGTACCAAACAATATGCTGGGGATACCAACTAGAGTAATGGTCCATAAACTGGACCTTGATCCCAATCATAAGCCCGTTCGATAAAAAAAAAGAGAAATTTTTCAGTGAAAAAATTGGTGGCTATCCGAGAAGAGGCAAAGAAACTTCTAGACACCGAAGTCATACAGAAGGTGCATTAGCCAGATTGACTGTCCAACGTCATAATGGTTAAAAAGAATAACAAAAAGTGAAGGATGTACATGGACTTTATAGACGTCAATAAAGCATGTCCGAAAGATAGCTTCCCACTACCAATGATCAATTCGCTAGTAGACTCGACGTCCGGATATAAACTCCTAAACCTCATGGACGCGTACTCGAGCTACAATCAAATAATGATGAACCCTAACGATGAGGAGCACATATCGTTCATAACAGATCAAGGGGCGTACTTCGGCCTCAAGAATATCTGTGCCACTTATCAGAGACTCGTGAATAAAATGTTCGAATGTTAGATCAGAAGGAATGTGGAGGTCTATGTGGACGACATGCTCGTCAAAAGCAGAATAATCGACCACCACATCCAAGATCTGGATGAGACCTTCAATGTCCTAAGAGCACACCAAATGAATCTCAATCCAACCAAATGCACATTCGGAGTGACATCGGAAAAGTTCTTGAGTTATATTGTTTCGCGTCGAGGGATCGAACTAAATCTAGAAAAGATCAATGACATCCTTGATATAAAATCCCCTCGGACTATAAAGGAGGTCCAGAAGCTTACGGGGAAGCTGGTAGCGCTGTCTCGCTTCTTAGCCAATCTACCGAGAAGTACCTACCATTTTTCAAGGCACTGAGAGGGACCAAGACTAACGGTTTCCAATGGAGGCTGACTGCAAAGAAGCCTTCCAAGAACTCAATGGGTATCTCTCAAACCCCCCTCTTTTGACTTCTCCGCAACCAGGTGAGGAGTTATATTTGCACATTACTGTGTCCGATATAGCCTTGAGCTCAACCTTAATTCGACAGCAGCACGACAGGTAATAGCCTGTGTGCTACATCAGCAAAATCTTGATTAACGCTGAGACAAGATACTCTCACGCAAAAAAGATGGCTCTAGTGCTCATGTATTCCGCTCGAAAACTAAGACCATATTTCCAAGCACACAAAGTGATCGTCCTAACCGACCAGCCTTTGAGAGCGATTCTACAGAAGTTAGAAACGTCGAGACGATTAGTCAAGTGGGCCATTGAATTGGTAGAGTTTGACATAGAGTTTTACTCGAGGCCGGCATTAAAAGGCCAAGCCTTGGCAAACTTTATTCTCGAAATCAAGACACCAACTCTGGAAGCCTCGAACATTTGTGATGCTGAAGAATTACACAGCCCAGCAGTCTGGATTCTGCATGTGAATGGCTCATCTATGAAGGATGGTTGTGGAGTTGACGTTGTGTTAAGGACGCCTGAGGGGTAAGAGATAAAGTACTCCATGGTCCTCGGGTTCTCAGCAACCAATAATTCCTCGGAATACAAAGCCTTGCCGAATTTCGATTACAAGGGAGTGCTCGGTCAAGGACCTGGTTATCTACAGTGACTTCGAGTTGGTTGTCAACTAAGTTAGAGGAAACTTCGAAGTAAACTACCCACAACTATCCAAATACCTCTCAAAGGTCTAAGGGTTGACGTCGGCCTTTGAGAAGGTAGAAATGGTCCACATCCCATGAGAGAAAAACGGAAAAGCTGACCAGTTTATAAGAGTAGCAGCCTCAGGAGACCTAGACCAATATACCTGAGGAACGTGTGAGATCCTCGATAAACCCAGTGTGGAAGACTCTGAATTAGAAGTGATGCAGATATCTAACGTTGACAATTGGATGACCCCCTATTTAAGGTACTTGTTTGACAGGATGCTGTCTCAAGACGTAGAGAAAGACAAGAAGGTGAAGAAGATGGTATGGTGGTACACTATCATGGATAGCAAATTGTATCAACAAGGATTCTGTGCCCCCTATTTGTGGTGCCTCACTCTAGAAGAGGCTGATTATGCCTTCGGAGAAATACACCTCGAAGTTTGTGGATCCCATATCGGGGGCAAGAACCTAACCTTCAAATTGATGAGGTAAGGATACTACTGGTCAATTATGAAGGATGATACTATGGACTTCGTGTGAAAATACGAGAATTGCCAAGTTCACGGCAACCTTACCCACCAGCAGCACACGAAACTCCAAGCTCCTCGATCGCCTTGCCCATTCGCATAGTGGGGGCTGGACATACTTGAGCTACTACCGACAGCATTTGGACAAAGAAAATTCTTGATCGTTGAAATCAACTACTTCACAAAATGGGTTGAGGCTACACTAATAGCCCCCATAATTGAATAGAACACAATAGATTTTGTCAGACAAAGTATCGTGTGTAGGTTTAGGATCCTAGAATGTATTGTGACTAATAATAGGACCCAATTCACTGAAAAGGGGTTCACCAAGTATTACACTAACCTAAAGATAAGGCTAGTGCATACATCAGTTGCATACCCACAGTGCAATGGACAAGTGGAGGTCATAAATCGCACAATACTGTACGGACTGAAGATGAAGTTAGAGCATGTTAGGGGCTTATGAGTCGACGAGCTTCCATCAGTATTGCAATTGTACAGGACAACTCCAAGGGAGCCTACACGCGAGACTCTATTCAGCCTGTGTTATGGAGTCGAAACAGTCATTCTTGTGGAGGTCGGATTGTCCAGCCTTCAAGTGAAAAGTTGTAATCTATACAATAATGTGTAGAGACTCCGAGAAAACTTGGACTTGCTTGAGGTAGCCCGAGGTGCAGTAAGACTGCGACGGCAGTGTGCCAGCAGAGGGTTGCCCAGTACAACAATAAGAAGGTGAAAGTGTGCCAATTCAAAGTAAGAGATTTAGTGCTAAGAAGTATTGAGGCCATCGGTAAAAATATCGGTCGGAACAAGCCCTCTCCAAACTAGGATGGACCGTTCTTGATCTCAGTCATCCTCCGAAATAGGGTGTACAAGCTATGCACTCAGAAGGGAAGGCTTGTCCTTCGAATGTGGAATGCTGCCCACCTCAAGAAATACTATCAATAAATGTATAAGTAGCCAGGTAGGGTCCAATGCATCATTTGAAGTGCTTGTACCACGTTTTGTTAAAACAATAAAATTCCTTTTGTTTATTCACTGCTTTGCATTCAACTGAGTGTTAGCATATCATTTTATAAATCTATAAGACTTAGGCTACTCCTAAATCAAGTGAAAGGATCCCTTTCACTTGTCAAAGAAACTTGATTAAGTCTGAGCGGCTCATTGAAGTCGAACTCAAAATCTTGGAAAAGTCCGAGCAGCCCATTAAGAGATCGTACTCAAAAAACTCGGCAAAGTCCGAGTAGCCCATTAGAGGTCGTGCTCATAAAACTCGGCAAAGTTTGAGCGGCTCATTGAAGCCGGATTCAAAATTTGGTAACGATGCCAAGCAACCCGCAAGATATTGAACTTAAAAACTTATGGGGCTTAAAAATAGCAAGAATGCAAATATCCTAGAGGTAGCATCTTCAGCCAACGATGGTCAAAATATTCAGACGCTTAGCTGATAAAGGATAAGATTTTCTAAGGGCACAAGTCTAGTAAAGAACCAAGCATATAAGCAATCTAAGGAAAAGAAGAAAAATTGCACCAAAGATGAATTTTATTCATATATTGAATACAATAATGTACAACAGGAAAAAATACACATTACTCTGAAGCTCCCGATTGGTCAAAAGATCCTGGCTGCTTAGAAGGTTCATGCTATTGGAAGGTCTTAGCTGAGAAGGATCAGAAGTCCCACCTCGTATTGGGAGACCAATCAGGTCAGCCTGCGTTGAGCGCTTGCATTCCTTCAATCAAACAGACTAGTAGGAAACCTCAAGAGCAAAATCTTTATTATGTGACGACACATCTTGATGGCGTCCCAATACTTGCAATCCAGAATCGGTCCGATGTCCCTGAGCTTGAGCTCTCCTCCAACTAGAGATTCCTACCTCCGAGAGAGGTGTTCAATTGCTCCTGAGCCCTCAGAGATTCTTCAAGGGAGGTGTGCTGCTGCTCTCTGGCTCTCAACGAATCCTCAAGAAAAAAAATTCTACTCTTCACTTCAGCAAACTCAAGCTCAAGACTCTTGACACGCTCTCCCGAAGTCCTAAGGGTCTCCAACTCAGCGCAAGTCTCGGTAGCATAGCCAATGGTCAGACCAAGACTGCCGGCCAACTTATGAAGTTGCAAACAAAAAATAGGTCATTAAGGCACGGATGGAAGTGAACAAAGAGCCTGATGAGGGGTAGAGAAGTACCTTAGAGACGAGAGAGCTCCTAGATAAACTCTCCTCTATGGGGGCTTCGGATTCGATCGGCGCCACAACAGCTGCTTCCTCGGCCACAGAAGCCTCAACCCTGTCCTCGGACACAGGGAAAACTTCACTAGAATCAAGGACTAAGGGCTCAACCACTTCAAAAAGGTCCTTAGCCCTAGTCTTCGCTTCAGCAACATGTGAAGTCCCAGTGATGTCCTCGACCAGGACCTCCTCATGGGCCTAGGGTGAAAGCTCAATCAGACTATAAATTTGGATTGCAAGGCAAGGGAGGTCAGCAATCTTGATAGTGGGCAACTCCATGGCCCAGCTTTCCTCGACTTCAGCAGTCTCAGCAGTCGTCATCATGGTCATCGTTGCTACTTTCTTGACCTAAGTCATGTCAGTCTCCCCCTCTACTTGTCCCATAGCAATGTCCTCGGATGGATTATCCATCCAATCCAAGGCCTCTCTAGTAAAAATGGATGGAATGTCAGGCATGGACTCATAAAGAGGAGGAGGGGCAACGGTGGCTCCATGGACAGGCCCACGGTCTCAGAAGGCTGCTCAGTAGGCTCAGCGGCAACTGAAAGTCTGACATCTTCAGCGCCTCAGACTAGCCTCCTTTTTCTCACCAGCTGCTCAATAGTGGCTGCATCGTCATCGGATGGCAAGGAGTACTCAACAATCGCTGTCGAATGTTTTGAAGTTTCAGTCCGACAGCTTTTCTTTGTCCGCTCAAACGGCTCCTCAATCCTCAGAGCCTTTCATTTCTTCTTCAGCTTCTTCTTTGGAGAAAAAAAGGGACGCCAAAGACCTCGGGTTGAGGCTCCCACTTGGCTTTCTCCAAGTACTCGGGTATCAGCCATCTGTTCTTCTTATTCTCATTGAAGAAGTTCAGGTTGGACGGTAGCAAGTCCATGAAGTCCTTCACCGCTTCCTTCTCACTAGTCGTGGCGTCCTTACGCAGATTGGGCTCCACATTTTTTCAGTCATTAGAAATGGCCCAATGAGGATGGACAGCAAGAAAAAAGAACTTATCCTTCCACCGTTTGGTGGAATCAAGATTGACTCCACTAATGGTGACGAATTTGGGGTGAGGGCAAATCATAACCCAGTCCTACCCATAAACAAACCTCAAGATAACCTTCAATGCCATAATATCGAATATTTTCTTGTGGCAACGAGCAAAAACGTAGAGAGAGACCGGATACCTGATGACATTAGGCTGGAGTCTAGCCACAGGGACTTTGAGGTCCCTCATGATCTCGAAGAACTCCAGGGCCATAGGGTATCGAAGACCACTGTTAAGATAGATTTCGTAAATGGTGATGAAGCCATCTAGAGGTGAACATGCCCTCTCATTAGCACCAGGAACTACCATGGCCACCAAGCTCGAAATCTTGAATCTCGCTCAGATGGCCTTAAGGTCCTCAAGAGAAAGTGTGGAAGTAATATTCTTTACTCCAGGAGCTATTGAAAAATATGAAAACATGAAGAAGAAGAAGAAGAAGATTGCCAAGAAGAATGTGGAAGTTGCAAAGAGCTTTTGCAAACACTAAGAATTTTGAAGATGTGCAAATGAAATGGTAAAGGAAAAAGTGACTTAAACGGCAAAAAAAATTCAAAAAGCATGCCTCATTAATTGTCTGGCCACGTGTCGACTCCCCACAGGTCGCGGGCAATGATGGCTCTTCTCTTCCGAAGGCAGCAATTAATGCGCTAATTGCTGGCACAGGCCAGATCCTTGGACCTGGGGAGAGAGTCCACGGACAACGTCTAGTCAAGCCATTACTCCCAGTAATATCCTCGGGCTCAATCATCAGACTATAATGGCTTCGTCAAATGGGTTCTCACTGTAACGTCCCCGACGCATCCGCATATAGATATTGTCCGCTTTAGCCTGGAAGAACTTTACAGTGTCTCCAAGCCTACAGGCCGCAGCCTGGGAGAGTTTCACGGCATCTCCAAACCTACAGGCCTCACGGTTTTGTTCCTGGCAGACGGCCTAAACCGCCCCCAAAACGCGTCTACAAAGGGGGAGGTGTCCATGCCCTTATAAGGACACTTCGTTCCCCTCCCCCAATCAAATGTAGGACCTTACAGTCCACCCCCTTGGGGACCCAGCGTCCTCGCTGGCACACTGGACCGGATCCCGGCTCTGATACCATTTGTAACGTCCCCGACGCATCCGCATGTAGATATTGTCTGTTTTAGCCCGGGAGAACTTCGCGGCGTCTCCAAGCCTACAGGCCGCAGCCTGGGAGAGTTTCACGGCATCTCCAAACCTACAGGCCTCACGGTTTTATTCCTGGCAGACGGCCTAAGCCGACCCCAAAACGCGTCTACAAGGGGGGAGGTGTTCATGCCCTTATAAGGACACTTCGTTCCCCTCCCCCAATCCAATGTGGGACCTTACACTCACATAGTCGTTCGATTAAAAATCCACGGACACTTGAAAAGTCTACGCTTGGGAAAGAGAACGTTCAGTCGTGGACAAAAAAGAAAGTCCTCAAACGGAAATTGATAAAACTATTGGTATCAATAATTTTCGAGGACATTATTGGTCTCGAACGCATATGGCAACGACAACCAGTTAGCGGTGAATATCAGCGTCTCAGACTCGAAAAAAATTATTGGACATTTGGACCAAATTAATGACCTTAAAAATTCCTCAAACTTTTTGGTTAGACTATTGGTCTCAAAAATGTCCCCAAAATTTTGTTCTCAATAACGTCCTCGGTCATTTGAGAGAAAAAAGGGATATGTGCCAATATCAGGCTACTACTAAATAGTGAATGAAGAACAAAGGCACAAGAGAATTCTCGGTGGATAATACCCTCATGTGACACTTGAGATATTTCCGCGGCCAATAGACATGCCAAAAGGTTAAAGTTCTCGAACCTGTTGGTATGGGGGGCTAGTGATGGGTACTGATACCCAAGGCTCAGTTAGAAGATCTGTTTCCATGACTTGGGTCCTTGTGCCATGGAGGTTCAGCAGGCTCGGATGGCCGACTTGACCCAAGAGGCATAAAATGCCATTGTGTCCATTAAGGCCTAAGGACTCATGATGGCCAAGGACTCTACTGAGCCTGTAACGCCGGCGTGCCAAAAGTTGGTAGCTGACTTGTCAGACTGCAAGAAGGAATGAAAGTGACCTCTCAGGGAAGACAACAACTTTTGGAAAGCACATGCACCCTAAAAGGAGCAGTTGACTTTCAGAATTGGTAGGTTTTACAGGATGGCACAGTGGGTTTTACAGAGTTAGTGACAGGTGTTCCCATGCACGCAAGCTTCGTGCTGGGTAGGTGGAAGCCGTTAAGTATATATATACACAGCAGAATTCCATTACAGTACATGCAACAATGCATGAAAAAAGAAAAGCAAAAGCAAGATACTGTTTTGCTCTCTATTCCCATTCTCTGTAACTTGGGCCACTTGTAATCCAAATTACCATAATGAAATTATTCTTAGACCAAGAGTCCCGTTATTTTTCTTTCTTATTCAAGAGAAGGTTTTCCACAAAAAAAAATACTGTGTGCTACTGCCTTCTCCCACTCTCTCTCTCTAAACTTCACATCCGCACCCTTAAAATTACCTCCCTAACCAAAGAGGAACGTCCGAGTACTTTGTGTTGCACAAATTTAGATTTGTTTATACGGTGAAAATATTTGAGAACTCGTTTGGATCTCCGTCCATACGACGAATAGGATCCGAGGATACAACACCATCGAAACAAAGAAAATCGCAATTTCCTCTTTAAACATGAAAAATAAGGATTTTGTATTATTAGCCCACTAAATTTTACCCCCAATTTATCGTGAAATCCACAAAATTTTAGGTCGTTTCTCCATCAGAACCGTGGCTCTGTTTTTCTAAATTTCTCAATTTGCATCCAAATACAGTTGATTTTTCACGAATCTCAACTCGCAAGTAAAATACAGTTGATTCTTCTCGGCAACGGCAGCAATGGCGACGTGGTTCTTCGGCTCGTGCTCTGTTCCCCCACCCTTCACTCCACTGTATGGACTCGGGGGGTGTCCTTCGTGGGAGAGGCGAAGGACGCCCCTTCTCCCATTTTGGACCGTCCGATCATGATCGGACGGCTCCCTTTTTTTAAAAAAAAAGTTTATCAAATTCAAAAAAAATATATTAAACTCCCATCTCGCGAAGGGGGGTCTTCGCCTCTCCCGCGAAGGACCCCCCTGATTCCCCACTGTATACCCTATGCAATGGAGGGGAATCGCATCTAGGGTTTAAATTCTTCCACATTAATTAGTGAGTCTGCTATATTATTTAATATGTTATTCGAAAATTTCTATAATTCCTTTATCATAATCTCATCATAATTATGTGAAAAAGACTAAGAATGTGTTTGATCCTTCGATGAGATTTATGCACTCTCATGAGTATTACAATCTCAATTACTGTCACAATATATTATTAGTCTCTCATTAATAAAAACTTTTACAAAACTCATCTAATGAAATTCTCAGTTACTTGATGATGAATAAATTTATTTTTATACTGAATTGGCTATCAATGGCTAGCGATGTGTTGGAGGTCCCTCTTCTCTAACGAGTATGGGGATCCTGTTTTACGAATTCGAGCGGTCAAATTGCGCCCTCAATTAAAACCAACATCTTTAATTTATTTATAGTATAATTTTTTAAAAATAATTATAACCAATCCTGATAGTCAATTTTGATCGAGGATGCAATTGGATCGTCTAGATTGACAAAGTAGAATCCTCCTTCAAGTATGGGTGAAGTAGGATCCCCAGTCAGCTCCCCAACTGAGTA
>JAODPA010027508.1:0-12653 GCA_025585075.1 Nepenthes mirabilis
TGTTAGATAAATTTTTAACCAATATATTATTCAATTTCTAGCTCATCAATTCAATGATTGATCAGTTCATTAATATTTTACTTGTTCGGTTCACCTGTCTGGTTTGATAATTAACTGAACCGGTTCAGCCATTAACCAATTCACTACTCCATCGATTTCTACCTTTTTTTAGGAAGTTGGTTTATCATACTAATTGGTTTACCAAATGTGTAAATTAAATGATTGGTTCATCATTTTATGGAACATATATATAAACTGGTTCATTCCTTTGATCATACACTGAATTCTCAGGTAGTTTGCTGAAACCGGTTCACCACCACTTTCAACAGCCGATTCTCATAATGGTTAACTAATTCACATAATATTTTGTCAGTTTACTATCTTAACATATCATATATGACTAGTTTACTAATTATTATTCAGCCGGTTCACATAGATTTGACAGAATTGCCAAATTGGTGTAGCGATCAGTTCATATACATCATTCGATTTTGACACTGGTTTAGTAGCCAGTTCACCATATAAAATTATTCCCACTATATTTCTAGAATCAGCACATAATTTTGGACTGATTTATATAAAATTTTTAATTTTATTCTTACCCCGTTGAAAGTTATACATTGATTTCTGATGCTAAAATTTGCTTCTGGCCGGTTCAGTGAAACATAATTTTCCTTGGGGCTGAACCGATCAAATTTTTAAAAGGGATTTCAGCACCAACTTTATGACATACTAGCTGGTTCATTAAAGTTTTAAAATTAATTTTTGGAGGGCTTGAATAGATCAAACTTCTGGAGAAAATATTATCATCAGCAGTTGACTATTTTCAACTAGTTCAAGCAGCAGTCTGATTTTATCTCCATTGAACCGACTGGTTTTATGAGGAGTAATTTTACTACAAAAATACAGTGATTTAGCCAACTTTATAAAGTATCTACATTAAAAATTTCATGGAATGAATTGACCAAATATAGCATGTAAAAATCAAAACATTACTATAGTGCAGCAACCAACTTTCATGGAACATGATTATGATTTTGCCTATTCTAACATGATTGCAGTATGAATTTAAAGTATTGGAACGACAATACATGAAGATAACGGTAAGAATTCAACAATAAATGAAGGGGGTAGCAGCGTTCTTGCTTGAATAAATTGGAAACTTAATCTTAACTCATATACACATAACTGGTTCACTCTTCTCGATTCTATTTTCTCTCTCTATTTTGTTTGATTTTTTCTTCTGTTTTCTCTAAGTTCTCTTTCTTTTTCTCTTCATTTTTGTTTAATTTATTTAGTTACTAATTAGCTAAATCAATTTCCAGGCTAAATTTGGTTCTGCCACCTACTAATTTTACTGTCAAATTTTTTATTATCCTCTCGTTGAATCAGCTCCACTTCAACTGATCAGTTGGCCCTCCTAACTAGCCACTTAGCATTGCATTATTGGATCCTAAAATCAGTTCATATTGAGCCTCCATATGTCGTGTATCTTCCTCTATTATGGTGCCAAGTATCCCTAATTACTTTATTGTATTTTGTTTTTAGTAGAGTTAGTGCCGTGTTCCCCCTTCCCTAATTCCCATTTCTTAAAAATTTTCCTTCTTTAGTTAAGTGTAAAATTGGCTAAGTATTGAGTCATGTATTCATTAATCTCCTAATGTCGTGTATCCTTTGTGAAAATTTCTATTAGCTGATTAGTTAGTGAGTAGTGGAGGTTAGCTAAAATTTATCTAAATGTTGGCCGTGTGTATGGACTTTCTCATTATCAAATTTTGGCTAAGTGTGGAGGTTATTGAGTCATGCCCCTTATTTCTTACTTCACTAAAATTTTCTAAGTATAAATGCTACAGTCGGGTCTCCTTTACTAATATAATTCAGCTATAAATTTTTGTTATACTGCTAACCGGATGACATAGTACCTTTCGGGCTACTCTTGTGTCGGCCGCATTATTAATTTTACCAACTGAACATAAATCGGTTACAAAACTGGGTCCATCAATTAAATTTTATTCCATTGCGGCATCTTGGATTAAATCTCGAATCTTCAAACTCATAGCATAATTATCAGAATAAATGTACTCATAAAGTTTCAATTCTTACAATTCCACCCCATTAAAAATTTTGTCCTCGAAATTCCAATAAATTACAATTTTAGGGGAATAGATGGGGATATTTATCGCGGATCTCGTCTTCACGTTTCCAAGTGGCTTCTTCTTATGAGTAATTACACCATATGACCTTGACTAAGGGAATTGTTTTCGTCCGGAGCACCTAATCTCTTCATCCCAAAATCTGTATGCTCTTCAACATATGACAAATCTTCCTCAATTGCCAAGGGCTTATCGGCAATAACATGAGTCGGGTCATGCACGTATTTCTGGAGTATTGATACATGAAATAAATTGTGCACTTTTGCTAGATTCGGTGGCAATGCCAAATGATAAGCCACTTCCCTAACCTTCTCCAAGATTTCCAAAGGACCAATGAATCTTGGTTTTAATTTTTCTTTCAATCCAAATCTAGTCGTCCCCTTTGATGGCAATATTTTTAGAAAAATGTAATCATCGATTGCAAAGTGTAAATCCGATCTTCATTGATCCGCATAACTCTTCTACTTGCTTTGAGTTATATTCAACTTTCCATAGATCATTCTAATCTTATCGGACGCCTCTTGAATGACTTTTGGACCAAGAAGTTGTCTATTACTGGTTTCCTCCCAATGAATTGGAGATCGGCATTTTCTTCTATATAAGGCTTCAAACGATACCATCTCAATACTCGCCTGTTAACTATTGTTATAAGGCAATAGCTCTTGCTTCCAGCCCCACACCTTCAGCAAAGAGGCACGATGCAGTCTGCAACCAGCAATCAGTGACAGCCCAGCATGCAATTAACACCAAATGTCCACACTGCAATATCCAGGAACATATCCAATAAATTCCTGGCCGAACGGCAGGTGACAGTCCATGTCAGCAAGCCAAACCGGTCTCAGAGCCCACCCGGCCTCCAGCCCCAAACGGCAACCTCAGTTGAAATCGGCAGCCTCCACCACAGTAGGTGCCATACATTGACTAACTAGCAGAGCCCACCGGGAACGCTTACGCCTTCCCTCTCCACCCGGGTTCGATTCTCCGCGGAAGAATCCGTGGTACTGAGACTCCCAAAATATCCTTCAGGATTTTTGGGTTATGGGGCCACGAAGCGGTGGGCCCAGTCACGTTAAAAAGCTTACCATTAACATAATTTTTTGACCTTACTTGAACAGGATCTGTTTCTGCATAGTTACATGACTGTTCTGCATCATCGTTTTACTACCCATGTGCATATACTTTGCTGAGTCTCGGCTCATTGCTTTATATTTTTTTCCCCACAGATGAAGCTTTAGAGCTTGTGCTTGACGAGTTGGAATGATTAGAGCTTGTCTGAAAGATTATTAAAGACCTCGGAAGCTTATTTTGGAGAAATATTATTGTAATGACTTGTTGGACTTCTATGGTTAAACATTTTGGCTATGTACTCAGGAATGAATATTTTGGAATGAATATGATTACTTCCGCGAGTGTTAGAAAAACTTTCGCTATACTTATTATGGTTAAAAGTATATGGGTCCTAGATTTTTTTTTTTGGTAAGTGTGTATTTTGGATTAAAGGGAGAAAAAATTTACAAACATTATGTTATAACTCCGAGTTTTTTGACTAGGAGTTAGAATATAAAACGCTAGGGTATACCCCGAGCGACTGGTACATCAGAGAATACATCAAACAACATCTAAGAGGAGCACTCGAACAGAAAATAGAAAATGAACAAAGTCATTTAACATAAGCAGATTCAACAGCAGTGCTGTCCAAAATCAAGATGCACCCCTAGCACAGGAAGCAAAAAACTACTGCATCACACCCACCGCCAACTGTAACACACCAGCAGCAGCAAAGAAATCCACTGATCTTCAAAAATCGAATAGCATAGGGATCGTCAATCAGCAATGGATCATCTGCCATTAACCACCGGCTCCCATGTATCCTGATCATCAATCCTGATCCAGGGCTAATCCAGCACCCACCTCCAGGGAAGGCAGATCAGTGCCAACACATCAAGCAGAGCTGGGCAGAAGTTTATAACTATGCTGCACCAACCATAAACCAGCACCAGCTGCATTCTAACGCAGCAAAATCCAGTAGAGGGATCCTGCCCAGCTACAAGACCCAACGGCCCCCATGCATCAGCAGTAGGCCCAGCAATTCTTTCACTCAGCCATAGGAAGAATCGACCGGATTGGCATCAAATCACTGCCTCCACCAGCAGCTTCAGCACAAATCCCAGCAATAGAAGAACATCTAAGAATCAAGTTGAAATCCAAGTGAAAGAACCAGCAGCTCCACGAAAGATCTCTTTCTACAACAAGTAGAGAACCGGCCAAAGTTGCAACAGCTACTTTACCTAAACAGAGCAGCTCCATCACCATAATAGAATCCCTCACGAGATCAGATGATGGAGGTAAATGAGGATCCCAGGAGTACAGGATCAGACTCACCGAAGAATTGGGCATATAGTGCAGCCAACCCATAGCAGATGATGGAGCCCACCACATCAGACAGTGGTCGCCTCATTTGGCCCAGCATTAGAGCCGCAAGAGCTTTAAAAGCAGTGCATATACAGCCAGTATACCAACTGAATGAAGCCCCAACTCCATGCCAATCTAAGATCAGCATTTAACACCAGCCACAGATCCAAAAAACAGCGATACCAAGAGTATCAACACAATTGCAACAGCAGTAGGAAAACGCGTTCCACTGTAACTCTGCAGATCAGAATAGAAATCAAAGACACCAGGAGCTATAACCACTAAGGGGCCTAAGATCAGCATCATCCAATCTTAGAAATCAAAGTCAGGCAAAAACAGAACCAACATTCGGTGCATACTCAGAGCAGCCACATCATCACATGTCCAAGGGGTAATAACAGACAAGAGAACACTTGTGATCAAAGAGTTACAACTCAATTCGAGGCAGCATATTCATACCACCACAATCGAAGAAGGCCTTTTTTTTTGGTAAGGTAAATGAATTTAATGAAATGAGAGTTACAAAAACAATGTTCTAACTCCAAGTGTTTTGCCAACTTAGAATTAGAACAAAGAGCTAGGGCATACCCCGAGCATCACCATGACCAAAATCATGAACCCATAAAAAGAAAGAGAAGAAAAAAAAAACCCCACCTAGGGGAAATTCATCAGAATAGATCGTACACAACCCGGCACCACAACAAAACAAACCTAAAGAAGTCAGACAACTTCATCCAGAACAGGTGGGAATTTGATAAACCCAAATCCACCCCAATCATCATCATAATCTAGCAGCAGTAGCAAGGTTCTCTTCTAGTATCAACAGTAGCCTCCAGAAAGCCAGCAGCCATATTCTTCAGCATGTGTACCAGCAGCCTGGAAGACAGCACCAACTTGATCGGCTTTTCCACCATCAACATTGTCGGCAGCACTCCAGCATCTCAGCATCAGCCACAATAGCAATTATGATAGCAGAACCAATAACAGAGAATATCCACTCAGCCATAGGTTCACAGCAGATGAACTAGCATACAGCAATGCACCGACAGACAACTAGAGCAGCAGAAGGAAATGTGAAATCAATGCCAGGTCCAGCCACTGATTGACAGAGGAATTCATCTTACATCAACACTCCGGGAGGAAACGCAGCACAACTGAGGTCCAAGAAAACCAGCATCCATGAGTTATAACACATTGAACTGACAACTCCAGCACCTCAGCAATGGCTAATATGCAACAACAACAACAGAACAGAAGGGCCTGATTGAGCATCCCACTTCTGAGTTTCAGCAACCCGGCAAGGCCACACCAGAAACAGCCAAGCAGGTCCATTACATCAAACTCAAATGAAATCCAACCAGATCCAAGGCCAGAAGCAGAACAGTCACTATATAGTTCACCAGGGCAACGTCTCACATAAACCCCCAGCCGCAAAACAATGCAACAAACCAGTTTAAAACACACCACAAGTTCTAACCGGGTGAACCCACATCTAAACTGCAAAGAACCCGGACACAGTATCATCAGGCCAAAGCAGGAATAGCCACAGCCTCAGACTTCAGGAAATACATCATCTAAGCAGGACTCAGCCACAGCCTAGTACAGCAATGGATAACCCATCACAGAAACTAGCCATTAATTCAGGACCTGCGACTCGGCACATTTCAGCAGTGAGTAGAATTACTACTGCTTCAGCAGTACAACCTCCATCACAGTTATGAAATCTGCAGCTGCAACAAAAGACAGCAAGAGGAAGCAGCAGCACACTCCAACAAGAGAACCCATAGCATATCCAACCAAAGGTAGCTGCAGCCCAGCACATGAAATCATTCCATGAAAGCAGTAGAAGAGACCAAGCACATTGCTGTCAGCAGCACCAGCAAATCCCGTAGGCACACTTGCACGGAGAGCATGCCTTCCACCTGCCGCAAGGGTGAACGAGAGCCCAGGAATACATTCACACCCAATAAGATCATCACCAAAACCAGGAGCCCCAAGCATATTCAATAACATTTTCAAAACCCCTATCCATCATCAACACGGTGAGCCACCCGCGTAGGGTCATAGCAGCAGCAAGTGGGCATCTCCAGCCACTAAAGCAACGAAGGGGGAGCCACAGCAAGGCCCATACCCACTCCAAGAAAAAAGACACAAGCCATACCAGAAAAAAATAAACAAAAGATCTTTTTTTTTTTTTGAAAATCGGTCTCCCAGAGGAAGGAAGACGAAACCAACCAAATGCAAAGAAGTAGAAAGCACAACAGGGTACCGAAATGATAGCCAAAACCAGGAAAAAGGAGAAGAATCAAAACAAAGCACCCAAAACAAGCGGCAAAACTCTCAAGAGAAAACAGAAGACGGACCGAGAAATGGAATGACAGAATCATAGCAGCCAGAACTTCTTAGATTAGCCCACTCACACCACCCGTTTTTTTATCTTTATCTTTTTTTTCCTTTTTTTCTTCTTCTTCTTTTTTTTTTATAGGTTCCAACGCCTAACAAGGGAGAGGTTAGGGCGGCAGTCAAGAGGCAAGGAGGCCTTCAATTTATCACAAACAATATTAGTAATCAGTGAGCAAGTCTGGGAAAAATCCAGAGGGGAGGATTTTCTCAAAAATCCGATTGTTTCGCTCTCTCTAAATAAAGTATACAGTAGCCGCAAGAGTAAGACGTTTGGATAGGGCAATAAGATTCTTTCCTTTCCATTGTTGAGCAGCCTAATTGATGTTTTGGGACCATTGAGGGTAGGGTCATTGAATGCCAGCTTTCCTTTGGACGGAGGTCCATATGGACTTAGAAAATGTGCATGAGAAGAATAGGTGTTCATGATTTTCATGGTCCGAGTTGCACAAAATGCAGGTATTGGATAGGTTTGGGGCACCGTGAATACGATCTTTGGTGTTAAGCCTACCCATGATAGCCAACCAGAGAGTAAATGCATGGGCAGGAATATGGAGAGGGCCCCAGACTAATTTAGTCCAGTTCAACTTCGGCTTAGGAGGGTGGATCATGAGGTATGCAGATTTGGTCGAAAACATACCGTTCGGGCTCCCGTCCCATCTCACAGCATCTTTTTGCACACAGTTAGGGAGATAACGGGGCATGTTATTTGCAAGCCTAGAGACTTCCTGGTCATAAGGATTAGGCCAATCCCAACGATCGTCTCTGATTAATTGCGAAACCTTGGCGTCCCAAGGTAACCCCGTGACCATACGAATACGATCCGAACTGAGTTTGCTGAGCGGGCCGATAGGGTGCCAGTGGTCATGCCAGATAAATGTATCAGCGCCATCACCAATGTTCTTAATAGAGTGAGAGCACATAGATGGCCGGAGTTTCATGATCTTTCTCCAGCTCTATGGAGCTGAATCAGGGACTTTGAGAGTCCAAATACATTGGTCCTTGATCTTAGTCTTGTGGACCGAAGAAGACCAGGCCGAATCAAGGTCCTTTGACAAGATACGCCACAAGAGTTTGTAGATGAGGGCTTTGTTTTGAGCCTACAAATTCTTGAGTCCCAGCCCACCTTTGCTCTTCGGGTAGCAGATATCGGCCCAAGCTACTTTTGCGTTAGCCTTTCCTTTGGTAGAGCCGTTCCAAAGGAACCACCTCATTATGGAGTCAATCTGATTAAGAATAGTTTTGGGAAGAACGAAAATTGAAGCCCAGTAGAGATGAACGGATGAGAGGATGGAGGCAACAAGTTGCAAGCGACCTCCAAAGGATAGCCACCTGGTTTTCCACGAGTTAATACCGCGAGTGATTTTCTCGGTAAGAGCGTTACAATCCCGAATCGAGAGCCTGGTGGAAATCAGAGGGACACCAAGGTACCTGATGGGGAGAGAGCCCACTTTGAAACCCAAAATGTCAGCAATATTTTGAGGAACAGAGGGATCTTTAGCGCAAATGAAGATTTCACTCTTTTTAACATTTGTCGAGAGCCCTGAGAGCCACTGAAATTCCTCTAGGCAACTTTTAAGAATACGAATAGAGTTGACGTTGGCATGAGAGAAAAGGAGAAGGTCGTCCGCAAATGCGAGCATGACAGTATGAGTCACCTCGCAATTCTTGTGAAATTGGAAGTTTGGATTCCTACAGGCCTTGAAGTCAATAATCCCATTCAACACCTCCATAACCAACACAAAGAGGTATGGGGAAATGGGATCACCTTGTTGGAGACCTTTGCCCCCTTTGAAAAACCCAACTGCTTCCCCGTTAATGTTGATAGAGTACGTGGGAGTGGTTATGCATTGCCTGATCCATTCGACCATTTTGGGCGGGAAATTCATAATAGTCAGGATAGCGATAATAAAATCCCAATGAACAGAGTCATAAGCTTTCATGAGGTCAATTTTCAAAGTACATCTAGGGGGGTCATGACCCAGGTGGTACTTATGGAGAAGCTCTTGCGCCAGGAGAATGTTATCACTGATTTGACGACCGGCCACAAAAGCCATTTGGCATTTATCTACAAGATAAGGTAATGTCATCTTAAGCCTATTAGCAATAATCTTCGAGATTACTTTATAGATGACATTACAGCATGAAATTGGATGGAAGTCAGATACCAAGCGGGGAGATTGAATCTTTGGGATCAGGCTGATGATCATAGCGTTCATTTGTTTAAGAAGTTTACTGTGATTGAAAAAATCACAAATTGCTTCACACACAGATGAACTCACAATGTCCCACGATTCCTTAAAAAAAGTGGAGCTGAAACCATCAGGACCAGGGGCACGGTAATCTCCGATAGAAAAGATCACCTTTCGAATCTCATCATCGTTAATCGGAATGACAAGAGGGCCCATAAGCGAATCTGGTACAGAGTGACGGATGAAAGGGCGAATCCTATCTGCATTAGCGGATCTGTACGTACGACCAGTTCCAAGAGCCTTAGTGAAATGATTCAATATCAGGTTATGAACATTCTCGACACCAGTGGTAGCATTACCAGCATCATCAAGGAGGGATATAATCCGATTCCTGTTGTTGTTGCCATTGACGGTTTTAAAAAAGACTTTATTGCATTGATCACCCTCTTTGAGCCACCTTATTTTAGCTTTTTGCTTGATAAGGTTGGCTTCTTTGGCAAGAGCATCGTGGTAAGCATCCCTACATCTACGCTCCTCGTGAAAGGACTCTGAGTTGGAGGGATGTTGACCTTGGATATTCTCAAGGTTGATCCTAGAACGGATAACATCCTCGTGGACATTGCCCTCCTGACTGTTAAGATTTTTCAGGGACAATTTCACCTTCTTAAGGCTATTCACAAGCCAGAACATAGGAGTGCCAGTGGATGCATCCTTCCAAACTTCGTTAACCGAATGGAGGAAATGAGGGGATTTGGTGAGGAAGCTATTGAAACGGAACATACCATGCTTTCTAGGATAATCGCTAGTGGGGAGAAGAATACATGGGGAATGGTCAGATAGCCTGGCAGGGGGAAAAAGAGCTTTGGTCCTTTGAAAATGGTCAAACCAATTCCCATTGGCGACAACTCTATCAAGTTTTCTGTAAATGCGAAGGTGAGAGTCCCGGCCATCATTCCAGGTATAGTGTAAACCTTCGTGACAAACATCCTCAAGATCACAGTCTCTAAGGCAGTTATCAAGATCAAGCGAGCTTTTGTTATGCCAGATGCCCCCCAGGGCCTCGGATGGGGATTTGACAGCGTTAAAGTCGCCAAGAGCGGGCTAGGGGAGATCACCCGGGTGTTTAGACATCGTCCGAAGATTCTCCCAGAGAAGCCTTCGGAGACATTCGGAATTAGCGCCATAGATAAAGGACAGGAGGCAGCAAACATTCTCTTCGCGGAAGAGGACCTCAGTATGAATAACCTGATCCTCCGAGGAGAGAATGTTGACCGAAACAAACTGGGGGTCCCAGCCCACCCAAATACGGCCAATAGAAGACACGGAGTAGTTCATAAACCAAGACCAAGAGGGTTTGATCCTAGTGGAGACACTCAGAGAGTTCCTCTCCGCAACCTTAGTTTCAACGAGACCAACAATACTGCACTTATGGGAGCTAATGAGGCTGCTGATTTCGTGGGATTTTACAATCCCATTCAGTCCCCTCACGTTCCAACAGGCAATGCTAAACATGGATAGGGGTGAGGGGGGGAGGATTTTTTAATCCCCCGGGATCTATGATTTTTCCTAGAAGAACCTTGATCCCCTTTTTTGGAAGATGAACTGACCATCGCATCAGATGAGCCAGGAGGGAGAGTTAGGCTCGATGAAACCCGCTTGGAGGAGACCATTGGCGAGTTTGGAATGGACGATGAGCGCTGTTTAAGGCCAACTGTTAAACCAGGATCAGAAGAGGTCCTGTTAAGCCTCATTTTCGCCGGACCGGGATGTACCGAATTAGGGTTCGAGCATTTAGATTCGGGGGGGGGGGGGGTAGGGGATCGGAGATGCAACAGGAAGGACCATCGACAACATGGCTATTTCGCAAGCCAGGAGTGTCAATGGTCTCAATGATTGCCTTCTCAGGGGAAGAAATTTCGTGGCTAGGGGAAGAGACAAGACCCTCTCCACTGAAAGGAGTGATTGGGACTGGAGCATGGCTTTCTGGTGGGTCGTTCAGATCATCCTCCTGTAATGTCAGAAACGAGTTGGAGGTCGTAATGGTCTTGAGAATCAGATCGCTAGCAGGCGGGAGAACCGCATCTGATTCCTTCATACGAGGAGAATTTCTAGGAGATGCAGTGGAGGTTTTATCTCGTGGAATGGTAACCTGCTTTGGGACCCAAGAAGTTTTGATTTGATGATCCTTAGTCCCACTCTTTTTGGGGACAACACTACGCACCGGCCTGTGATGGTACTCGAATTTAATTTCTCTGAGTTGATCATCAGATAGATCGCTTGTTCGAATCATCAAAGATTCCGGCCGGGGAGCATCAGCCCGCATTTCGACACAAACCCTAGCATAGCCTAGACGCTCAAGTTTTTCGGTGACAGGGTCTAATAGAAGAGGTTTCCCAACCACACTCGCTATCCAACTTAAGCCCAAAGGGGACCAGTATTCGACCGGGATTCCAGACATGGTGACCCAAATAGGGAATGATTTGTGCTCCCCACGGGATAAAATCATTACCGGCTTCCATTTCTTAAAGAAAAAAGGGTGACCAGCTATCGTCCAAGGTCCACTAGCTAGACATTTGTCGAGCATTAAGCTAGAGGAAAACCGAAAGAAAAAGAAGCCCAATTCATTACCAGCTACATGTTGTAGCTCAAACCGCTTCCAAATTTTCCTAGTGATGTTGTTAACAGCATTAAAATGAACGGGATTGCCAGCGAAATATCCCACGAGGGTGGATCCCCATAGGTCCTCACCCTGTTGGATTACTTCAGGGGGGACAAAATGGTATTTCCGGTAACAGATATATTTGGTGGGAAGAATTTAAGGGGGAACTTACCTCCAATTGCCTTCTTTTCAACGATCGAAGCCCAAGAAACTCCCTGCTGGCCAGAAGCATGACTGTAAGGAAGGTGGGAGGCATCAGTACGGGTGGGCTCAGAAGCACCGGACGACAGGGGGGCCGCAATAGGCAGATCGACGGAAGGACTACAGTGGGATATGGCCGCAGAAGGTCCTGCCGGAAGACACAAGCAAGGCTCGGAATCCACGACAGGAGGCCTGGCAGATGTCAAAGACGGCTAGCCAGCAAAGATGGAAGAATGCCGATCAGGGCGTGGGTGGGGTAATGGGGAGCTCGCATCCAAACAGCAAACAGACGCATCAATCGAACCTTCACTGGAAGGCATTTCACCGGGGAGAGGACCGTTCAAAACCGAATGGACAAGGGGCACATCCAGCTTCAACGGTTCGGAGGGAGCCGCCTCGAAGGAACAAGAATCGGAAGGAGGGAGCGACGAAGGGAGAACAGACCATATAGCATCCGATTTTTGGTGTTCTGGGGAGGTGGAAGGCGAGATGGAGGAGAGTGAGAAGGACGTAGAGGCCATGTGTGACGAGGCTGGTGTTGAGGAGAGCTTGCAATGTCTCAGAAGGCATCGGCAAGAGGCGACAGAGAGAGGTGGGTAGTCGGGGTCGTTGGACGAAGAGGGGAAAGGGGAGGCG
>JAODPA010027509.1:0-37303 GCA_025585075.1 Nepenthes mirabilis
TGTTGATATATATTTGTTATATTAGATGTAGTAGGTTGAGCATTGTTCCAAAGATTTTTATTTCTATCAAGTTGTTGAACATTTCTTATATACGGGAGAAACCATTCAAAAAATGGTAAATTCCATTTGAGTAAATTCATCGTTTGTTTTCACGTATATCTATATTCTTCTGTTTGTTCCTTAGTAAAAGTATTAAAAAATCAATTTCTAATACTATTATTCTTTTCTAACATAAATTCTTTTCTAAGAGCATCCATATCTGGAATAAAATCTCTTTAAATACTTATGACATTAATTGATTGCATTTCGGATAAAGTTGGTGATTGAGGAGTTCGTTGTGTGATAATTTCAGGAATAGGGTTTCTACTTTCTATATTTCTTGTATCATGAGAATAGGTAGATTGATATCTAGGATTTATTGATGACCTTAAATTTTCATACTCATTTCTAGAATTTTCAGGATAGTTTTCAATATTTATTGATCTTCTAGCTGGTTCAGAGTTATTTCTATAATTTTCATAATCAGAAATAATTGAAGGAGTTCTTGTAGGATTATAACTTAAAGACCTAGGTAAATAAGGTTGTGGTTGACTAAAGTTAAGAATAATATTACCTTCTGGTGTTTCAGTAATGTTTGTAAATTGTCTTCTTGTTATATGTCTAGCTGGTTGGGGAATATTATCTTGCCAATCTTGTGGTAAAGTGATTTCATCCCATTTTAATAATTTTGGAGTAAAAGTAGCAGCGTGATCTGCTTCTACTTGTAATACTATTGTCTCACCAGGTGGTGTCTGGATGAGACATTTTGGATTAAATTGACTGGTGAGCAGTTTAAAATAGATTCGATAAAAGATTAAAAATCCTCTTCTATTTTCCTGATAAGCTAAACCAGGAAGGTGACCGTTAAGAACTAACGTGTTAAGTATGGTCGGGTCATTAAGATCTACTGAAAAGTTGGGTGCACAGTTAAAGTAAATTGATCGGTTACATAAATTAGATTGAACAATTGCTAAAAGAGAGTCTTTATATTTTAATAATATTTGATCTCTTAATAATAATAAAATTGGTGTATCAATTCCTAATTTAGTTAAAGGTTTAATAGCTATCTGGATTAAGCCATAATGAATATAATTATAACATTGTTGTTTAAATGTTTCAATAGATAAAGATGACAATAATTTGATTTCTTCGTTTCGTTTTTAATAGAAATCGTCTGTTCATGATCCTTAATCGCTAAAGCGGTTTTAAAATCAAAAGTGTCTATCCGATAGATTTCTTCCATGTTTTGTGTGGACAAAGTCCAAGTAGAATAATTCTGACCATTATTCGGTATACTCAATGCTTCTCTCATGTGTGACGTACTGTGATTCGAATTACTACCCCGAAACATGCGTCTAAGTCTCGAAGCCATTTTCAAGTTTTTTTCACAAATGATGCAAAACACTAACTTTTCTACAGATGAAGCAAATACTAGATTTCCTACAAATGATGCGCAATCGTTCTTGCAAACTTAAAGAAACAGGAACACACCCCTGACAAAGACTGCCCATTTATCATCACAGCGGGACTTACAAACATAAGTTCACAGGCTTAACATTTCCTATCGTTTCCAAGCTATCATGCAAGTGATTATGCCTAACACAGATACAGAAAACCGAGCATACGCTTTACACAGATGCAGAAAAAGTAGCAGAGATGCCTTATACCGCCTTTGCAGGATCGTCTTTCAAAATCGTAAGTACAAAACGTAACACATAAATCATAGAAGAACAGAGATATATCAGAATAAGGCTGAAGAAACTGCTGGACTTTGGTTGAAGAGGTTGATTACATACTCTGAGAGTTCGGACAACGAAAGTAGAAAAGAGGTATTTGTACAAGAAAACTAAAATTTACAGTGAAAGAAACTAAAATGTTTGAGGGAGATGGAAGCTTTCTAAGCTCTGATTTAAGCTTGATGCTGGCTTCTGCCTTCAACTGAGACGATCAGGGCTTTAAATAAAAGTTCTTGAATGTCTTGAGCCGTTGATTTTTGAAATAATTGTGTAGAGTCTGAACCGTTGATTAATCGCCATATAATTGCCAGGAATCAAATCCTTTTTGCGTCATTTCATCATAATTACATATTTTCTTTGTCGAAATGATCAGAAACGACTTCTGAAGATGTCGATTCTGTTAATTTGTTTTTGGTCAATTCAATAAATAGTGTTGCATAGTGTCTACATAGTGTTGCAAACTAACAACTTTTGAAAAGTTCTTAAAAAACTTGTCTTTCTATTTTTGATGCACATAATTGATGGAAAACGTCTGAGTACTTTGTTTGCATAATTACTTCCGGTCTGCTTGTTGCTGTATATAATAGAGGTTTTTTTTTAACAACGAAACGTACTAATAAAAGGAAAGATATCAATACGTGATGTACCGAATATATAATGTGGACCGAGATATTGGGTTTGAGTTTGTTTTAATAAATTATATCGATAGAGATAATGAGCTGTTGTGAAGATCAACCAGTGTTCGTTACTGATAATAGCACCAGTAAGGATTGGATGGAATTCTTGTAGAATAACGTTTTGAACTAGTCTGTTTACAATTTGAATCCAGAATGGTCGTTTTAAAAGCCATATAACAATGTACTGTTGTGACGTAATTTTCATAAGCGCAATAGTGGGTGCCTTTGCAGAATGTGACTGCCATTTATAGATATAAAGGCTATAACTACTCCAATCGGAAGAGATCTGTGTTTGCTAAGGAAGTTGAATATCCCATGCGGTACCTTCTGTTAATTTGAGAACAAGAATACTGGGTTTTGCGTGGAAATGATCACAGAAAATATAACTCGTGTGATAGTAGAAAGATGTAAATATTTTATCGAGAAAACCATCGTTTAGTTACTGTTCAATATTAAACTAATAAACTTTCATGTTTGCGTAGGCTCAGAAAAACCGTTAATCCCGTCGGTGCAGAAATGTAGTAAAAGTCCATCATTAGGAAATGTGCCAGTATCAAAACCATGTTTAAAAACAAGTCCCGTTCCATAATTTGTAAAGACATTCTGTTGAAATAACCCTTAAAAATCTTCTGGAATGGGTATCTTATGCCAAGTATACAATGCTGGATTGATAACATAGAACTTTGTTGCGTAACACGCTGTCGTAGGTGTGCAGAGTAGTAGTCCGTTGTTGCAGGCTAGAACACGAAACCAGTGATTATAAATATTACTGAATATGTTCATTGGTAACATTGTCTCCTGTGGATATCAAATTGTCGTCGACTATATTTTGCTTGTAGAACATAATCTTCGTCATCTTTTATGGAGGCATGATAAGTATGATATCTAAGAAAATGTGGATCATAGAGTAAATATAAAAAGGAATGAGAAAGAGAGGAGAATTTGAATAACGCTTTGACAGAAAGCCATGAAAAGATTTCATAGAATTGATCATAAGTGAAAGAGGGTTTAAAGGTTTGTTTAACTTTTCGTTATACCAGGAAACGTCTTTCAAAATCGTAAGTAGAAAACGTAATTCATAAATCAGAGAAGAACAGAGAGGTATACCAGAATAAGGCTGAATAAACTGCTGGATTTTGATTGAAGAGGTTGATTACATACTTTGAGAGATGTGGTACAACAAAGGTGGAAGAAAAGAAAATTTACAGGAAAAGAAAATAAGATTGGCTTGAGGAAGATTTTGCTTGAAGCTTTCTAAGCTTGGTGCTGGCTTCTGTCTTTAACTGATTTACGCAGGGCTTTAAATAGATGGTCTCAATGATTTTACGACGTTGATTGTTAAAATAACTGGGTAGAATTTGCACCGTTGATAAGTCTTCACGTAATTGCCAGGAATCAAATCCGTTTTGCGTCATGTCAGCATAAATGCATATTTTCTTTGTCGAAATGATCAGAAACGACTTCTGCGTTTGTCGGTTCTGTAGTTTGTTTTTGGTCACGTCAATAAATAGTGTTGCATATTACTGCATGGTGTCTGCATAGTAAAACTTCTTGAAAAGATTTTGAAAACATTTTAACATTTTTGTCAGAAACTTTCGCAGCGCAATTTATGAATTCTGTTGCTTCCATCATGACATTGTCTGTTGCTTGAGTGTTACGTGCTTTTCATAATGCAGCTTTGTCTCCTGAGTATTATCGCAAATATTTTTTTTTTACAATAAAATGTACTCGTTTGTCTAGAGTCTCATCTGTCCGTCTGATCTCATTTGTTTGTCTGCAATATTCTTTTGTCCAGTAGTAGGTATCTCAGAAAATATTTGGTAATTTGGCTTTGGCTGTTGATGTTTGAATGGAGTAAATCGAGGATACCTTTTGCGGAGCTTGTTTAGGTTTTTTTGACATAAATACTGTCAATTTGCTAAGGATAAATTGTGCTGATCTTTGGTACCTGCAATGTAACACAAATGTTAGCAGTCCATTCAGAGACTGAATGGGTCTTAGGCATAACCGGCTACGTATGGCGATTGTGGACTAGCTGTATGTGATGGTGATGGTGTAGATAAATCTGATGTTGAATCGTCATCTGATATGTCCACCCATTGGGTCTTAAAGTCTTGAGCTTGTTTTGTAAGTTGATGCATTTGAGTCATCTGAA
Organism: Nepenthes mirabilis; assembly: GCA_025585075.1. Classification (NCBI taxonomy): domain Eukaryota; kingdom Viridiplantae; phylum Streptophyta; class Magnoliopsida; order Caryophyllales; family Nepenthaceae; genus Nepenthes; species Nepenthes mirabilis. The sequence continues at coordinate 4,608 of JAODPA010027509.1, forward strand.
CCATCATTAGATCTAATTGAGTCTGCTGAACTTCCTTTTGCTTCTTAGCTTGAATAGATCGTCCAGATCATTTGGAGGAGACAGATAAGATTGCAGATCTAATACCCTGTGGACTTCTTGGTTTAGGCCTTAAAGTACTAGGTTCAATTGGGATTGGTGGAATATAATGTGTTGGTGTTGTTGGTAAGATTTTTGAGGCAATCTTTATAGTCTGGGCTAAAGCTTGATTCTTTTTGTAGTCAGCATCGATCTGAGTATAATCGATCAGGATATGGTCAAATTTATCCCACTATTTGATTCTGAATTCTCGAACAATAGAGAATAGAATGTCTTGAATAGCCAATGGTAGATCATCATAATACTGATGACAGGTAAAGTGCCAGGACATAATCCATGGGACTTCATAATCAATATGAAAATTGATTATTCTGTGTGGTAAGAACATATTATTATGTAATTCTTCATAATACATTCTTGCATTATTAACATTACTTGGATAAAGGACCGGTAATGCGGCAAAGTAAATCCATCATTCTGTAAACCATATTGGTAATGGTCTTGGACAGGTTTTGTCGAATCGTATAAACCATGAATGAGTGTAGGACCGAAGATAAAAAGCATTAAATTATGCGCCTTTGTAATCTTAGTAATTGTATCCTTCTGGTTGATAATGAACAAAAAAGGGTTTGGTGTCCCAACTGTTTAGGCCAACGTCTTGGGGGAGTTTGTCGTGTTTAATTTTGATAGTGGAAAAGGTAATGATATTGTCTTGAGGGTTGCGATGATGTTTGATTTCAATAGAACCCGAATCAATTAAGATTAATTCATAATACTGCTGAATTTTTGAAATATCCGCAGTGTGGTATAAACAATTAGAATAAAACATTTTATTTGTCAAAGTAATGAGCTCATTTAGTAAAGGTTTTTGGAAATAGGAGGTAAGAGCAACATGGAGTTTTAGTGGTTTGATAATATACTGGTTATCATTGGAAGTAGGAGTTGGTTGAGTAGTCAAGGAAGTGGGAGCGACAACTTGAAATTGTTGGATATTCACGTAAGGTTGAATATCTGTTGGACGTTAATAAAATCTATGGTTTAAACATTGCATAATCATGGACGGTTTGTTTTGGTGTTTGCTTTACTGGAGTATAAGGAGATGAAGTGTCCTCTTTTCCTTTAGAAGACATAACTTCCTGTAAAAATTCTTTTATTAAAATATCTAAAATATGTGCTTCAAAAAATTCAACGTCAAAATTTGTTTGCCATCATATAGAAATAAAATCTTTTATGCTTTTGCGTAAAACAATATGCATGTTTTGATGAACAATGTGATGAACAAAATCATTTTGGCTTTTTGATATGCAAAAAGTTTCTGTTTAAAACTAAAAAATAATTGGATGAATGTAATGATAATGCTCTAGAGACCGAATACTTACTATCTGGTCTAATGTATTGTATATCTATATGGGAGTCTAGATTATTTTTACATCTATTGGCTTATATAATTGGTTCTAAGTTTTTAGTACCAAATTTTGGATTTAAATCGTCATTGTCTTTAGAAATTTCAGAAATTTTATTTTTTAATTTACATTGATTAGATATATGACCAGTTTACATTTCCAGCATATAAGTTTGGATAAATAATCTTGATACGAATCTTTTGATTTAGTTGTGGGTTTAGATTTAGATTTAGAATATAATTTTTTCTTATTAGATTTGTAATATGTATTTTGAGATTAATTTTTATTTTTGAAATATTTTGAAGATTTAGCTTTTTGCTGTGATGATGCTTTTAATTTTTCTACTCCATACTGATAACACAATGAGCCAAGTTGAGATTTAAATTGTTTACTATTTTTTGTAAGTTTATTATGTTTTTCATACTCTTGACATAACTATAATCATTCTTTTTTAATAAATGCAAATAATTGACCATAACTAATATTAGACCATTGTATTTTACCTCCTCCGAAGTATGTGAGTTTAGTTAGAATTCGTTTGGCAAAAAACGTAGGAAGTCCAACAACAAATCTTTCTTTCCAGAAAGGTTCATTACCAATATCAATTGTTTACTATTTTTTAATAAAAATATCTTTATACCATCATCTTTATACAGATGATGCACAACCGTTAATTGCTAACTTAATGAAACAGGGATACTCCCGACAAAAACTGCCCTTTTATCATCACAGCGGGACTTACACACATCGGTTCACAGGCTTAACATTCCTTACGTTTACAAAGCTATTCATGCAAGTGATCATGCCTTACTCAAATTCAGAAAACTAGCATACGCCTTACACAGATGCAAAAAAAGTAGCAGAGATGCCTTACACCATGCAGAAAAAATGAACGTAGCTCTGATACCAAATCGTTATTCAAATTCTCCTCTCTTTCTCATTCCTTTCTATCTTTACTCTATGACCCACATTTTCTTAAATATCATACTTATCATGCCTTTATGAAAGATAATAAAGCTTATCTTCTACAAGCAAAATATAGACGACAATGAAATTTGATATCCACAGTAGACATAATGTTACCAATGAACACATTCAATAATGTTTATAATCACTGGTTTCGTGTTCTAGCCTGCAACAACGGACTACTATTCTGCACACCTACGACAGCGTGTTACGCAGCAAAGTTTATGTTACTAATCCAGTATTGGATACTTGGCATAAGATACCCATTCCAGAAGATTTTCAAGGGTTATTTCAACAGAATGTCTTTACAAATTATGGAACGGGACTTATTTTTGAACATGGTATTCCTAATGATTGACTTACTCCATTTCTGCACCGACAGAATTAACGATTTTTCTGAATCTACGCAAACATGGAAGGAAGTTTATCAGTTTAATATCAAACCAGTAACTAAACGATGGTTTCCTCGACAAGAAATTTACGTCTTTCTACCATCACACGAGTTATATTTCCTATGTGATCATTTCAACGCAAAACCCAGTATTCTTGTTCTCAAATTAACAGAACGTACCGCATGGGATATTCAACTACTTCAACAAACACAAATCTCTTCCAATTGGAGTAGTTATGGCCTTTACATCTATAAATGACAATCACATTCTGCAAAGGCACCCACTATTGCGCTTATGAAAGTTACGCCACAACAGCACATTGTTATATGGCTTTTAAAACGACCCTTCTGGATTCAAATTCTAAACAGACCAGTTTAAAACGTTATTCTACAAGAATCCCATCCAATCCTTATTGGTACTATTATCAGTAACGGACACTGGTTAATCTTCACAACAGCCCATTATCTCTATCAATATAATTTATTAAAACAAATTTCAACCCAATATCTCGGTCCACATCATATACTCGGCCCATGGGATACACCATTATTCTGTACATCACGTATCGATATTTTTCCTTTTATTAGTACATTTTGTTAAAAAAAAAAACCTCAATTACATACAGCAACAAGCAGACGGGAAGCAATTATACAAAGTACTCAGAGACGTTTTCCATCAATTATATGCATCAAAAACAGAAAGACAAGTTTTTCAAAAACTTTTCAAAAGTTATTACTATGCAGCATTATGCAGACACTATGCAATACTATTCATCGAAGTAACCAAAAACAAACTAACAGAACCGACATCTTCAGAAGCCGTTTCTGATCATTTCAACAAAGAAAATATACAATTGTGATGACATGACGCAAAACGGATTTAATTCCTGGCAATTATATGGCAATTAATCAACGATTCAGATTCTATGCAATTATTTCAAAAATTAACGGCTCAAGACATTCAAGAACTTCTATTTAAAGCCTTGATCGTCTCAGTTGAATGTAACAGCAAGTTAAATGTAACTTAAAAGTAACAGCAAATGTAACTTAAAAGTTAAATGTAACAGCAAACTGAAAACGAACCACTACGATGCAAAAAGTTACTTTCTCATACAACCCAACAGAACTGGTGCAAATTAAATATACACCAGAAACCCAAGTAGCAATTATTGCATCACACTCAAGCAATGACGTCAAAACATACAGGAAACAAGCCACAAAAAAACACAACTTAAAAGGACCCTAAGGCACCAGTTTTGAGGGAATTCATCATTTGAAGGGAGCTAACGCTGCACAAGAATTCACATCAAGCATCACCATCTCCACTAATTGCCGAAATGCAATAATTTCAATCACAAATAAAGAATCCATACAATCAGGAAAACAAGAAACCAACCCATGAATAAGTTCCTGAAGAAGAACCAAAACATAATTGACTCCTAAATCTGAAAACGGGTCAGACAAAGCAAGAAATAGCAGTTCTTGTCACAGCTGATATCAACAGCTGGATTAAACTGAACACAATCTGAAGCTGAAAAGAAAGTTATTACCAGAAGTCAAAGCACTTATCACATACCAAAACTTCTCGCATAGGAATTACTCAACTATTTCAAAGTCACAGCAGGTAGATGCGCTCAAGCATGAGAAGAACATCCGAGACGCATTACATTATAGAATGATTTGTAGAAAGGGGACTACTTCAAATATTCTACAAATAAATAAGTGGGGGCTTCAAAGCTTGTAGTTTAGGGGCACACTTATTCCAAAACCTATAGAAGGCTAGTGCACAATGACTTTATCTGATAGAGGCCTGCTTCAGGCTGAGCTTGCAAAGCCCAGATATCACCACAAAACAACCACAGGAACTCAACTTGTAACATGAAAGATTTGTTAGGGATATGATACAGAAGTTCAGAGAATAAAACAACTCTTCTGGCAAAAAGGCAAGACAGGTGGGAGAAAAATCATACCCAAAAATAGCATACAGTGAAAGACAGCTTCAAATCTTCTCAACACAATTGCACACAACTAACTAACCACGCAGGGAAACAATAATGACCACAACAAGCCAACGAAAACAGATGAGACCAAGAAATGCAAGATACTTGTTATGAATTGAAACTTGTTTACAAGAACACGGTGTTGGAAGCAAATATGGATAATGGAATGGTAACCCCAGCAACATCGCCTCTTAAGCCTTCTAGGGCATCTCTAAGCTTTCTTTAGGAGGACATGTTTCTCCAGTCACGCTGCCTCCTTGACTGTAGCCTAGATTCCAGAGATTACTGAAGGGCATCCATGCAAACAGGTTTCATCTGAAATAACAAACTTAAAAAGGAAGCAAAAAAGAAGATACTCCACAGATCATATTTGCTTAGGATAAAAGGCAAGGCTTTCAACATTAGGCAACATCTTTATACAGCAAAATATGAAACATTAACACACACCCACTTAAGAATAGATGATTCGCAAAGTTAACATAACTCATTCACTATCAAAACTTACTGACGACAACAAGATAATATCATTTCAACATTATTTTCTAATTTATAGAACCACACAGAAGAATTACATATGACTCTAAAAATAAAACCAATCCAAAACCTAATTTTGAAATGGACCACGGTTCACCACACTATAACATCAACAACAAAGGAACCAAACACTTGAATCAACAATACGAAACCACCCCACATAGCTTAGCAGCAGCTGGCAATGTCATGAACTCATTTACGTTCCTGTTTTTAGAACTGGGCAGTGCACAGCAACATACTTAAGCATTTCTCTTCGCATTATATTTCACCTCAACAACCTTAGTATTATCAGCCCCGGATTTGTAGTCTGGAAACCAAGTTGACAAAATCTCCATCCAGACTTTTAGTTAAATTTCAGCCCCAACAATTGCTAGACTGAAAATAATTAATAAAAGAGACTCAACGTACAGCAAAGTGTCAAGAAAATTACAAACACTGAAGGCAAAGCAAAAAAAGCTGCCTCCTTGAGTTCAACTTAAATTACAAAATCACTATATCATATGAAGAAATAAACATCAAGATTAATCCACAGAAAATATTTGCTTCGGCTAAATGGCAAGGTTTTCAACCTTTAGCTACCTAAAGTCTAGGAAAAGATGAACCAAAATTCGACACCCAACTATGTATAGATAATCCACAAAGTCAATCCAGCTTATAAACTATCTTTATGTTGACAAAACGCAAATACACTTCCACATTACAGAAGAGACAGGACAGAACTATAAAAGACTCCAAAAATCAAACCAATCAAAAACCTAATTTTGTAACGAACCAAGGTGCACAAGAGAACAATATTGCCAACAAAATAACATGTAAATGACAAAAAATCAAACCTCCCCAAACCACTTAGCAGCAGCGGTCAACCCCCTATAATTTTGCTAACAATGTTCTGAACCAATTGATGTTTCTGTTATTCGAACAATTCGATAGTCTCTCGCCCAACTGCCCAACCACCTCAGAGCAATAATGTCATACGGATTAACCTTCAGCTCCACAACCCTAATTTGTACTTCGAAAACCAGCTTGACCAAAGCATCAGCATTTGCAGAAATAACTGAGACAGCCTCTGTGTGCATTGTGTTCATGAAATCATGGCTAACCTTCTTCACGATTTAAAATGTTTGTGGATCTTTTGATAATCAAAATGCAACAAAAAAATCAATAACTTACAAGTGTTTACAATCCCATTGCATAACTGTATAACCACCAAAAGATGACCCAAAAATGTGACTTAGTCTCCACCATCTGCAAACCCAAACACCAAAGCAAACAACATCAATCAAAGCAAGCCCCAATAAAAGAAACCAACTCTGAAATCAATGTTAAATGCTCCAAAAGCATTACATATAATCTGTAAATCAAAATTCACAATAACTGAACTATATGAAACATATAAAACAGCACAATCTATAAATTGTCATTCACAAGCTAAGGCTAAAGCCACAAAACAGAAACCCAAAGCAGCTTTGATGCGAAAATATAATAGCAAGAAATATTGACAAAACTTATCGACCTAATTTTTAAGAGCCAAAAAAAAGGAATGTAGGAACAAAGCAAAACTTACAGCCAAAAAGGAAGCATGTTACCCTTCGAATCATAGAAATGTGAAATAAATCATCAGACTTTGTTTAAAGATTCTTCAATTGTTTGAGAGAGAAAGGAGTATGAAAACTGCACAGAAAAACAATGTGATGGGATTGTTTCCAATTCCAAAAGAGGTTTGTTTATTAAAAAGAAAAAAGTGGCTTTGTTTTTTCTCTCTCAAATTTATGCACACATTAATAAGGAAGAAAGTTTATGCTTAAATCTCCAAGAGGCCTCTATTGTCTAAAATCTAATGTTGTTTTGTTATATATTTACAGAAGTGTACTAAGCATACAAAGCCATATTTTCCTATGAATATTATATTACTCCATAAATGTATTTAGTAGGATTATTTAGTTAGGGTACAGTGAATAAAAACCATAACCCATTGAAAAAAGAATCATGTTAAAATAATAAATACTGCCTTGGAACCCATAGTTTCCCAAACCAGTTACCAAAAAGTCTGAATTTCAACCCATAAACCAACCTAAAGCTGAAGGATCTGAACAAACCTTATCCGTAGCGCGATGCTTAGGGCAGATCCACAGTTCTGCCAAAACAGTTGTGCTCTAGAAACAATCGATTTTTCTATCAATAAATTACAGGGTTCACTGTGACACTGCGTTGTGATCAATATCGTATATATCAACATAATACAACAACTATCTTGACGATCAAATTTTAGAACAGTTTTTCCACTCCAAGAGCATTGATGAATTTATATCTTCTGAAAACATATCAAAGATGACAACGTCTGGATGCACGGCTTCAAGATGAGGTTTCCACCACATCATCTCCCGATGGACTCAAGATCTTCATAATCAGGCAGGGTAGTAAGCTTCTTTATTTCAGAAGCTAGAATAAACACCATAAGGAGAACACTTTAGCCAAAATTCAACATAAGAGAGCTACTCATTCCCTTGTGAATAATGCTGAAATAATCATATTACACACAGATTGTTACATCAATCCATGAAGCAGCCGTAAAGGGATAGGGAAATCTGACAAGTCTCCAAATAAGAGGCATATTACTTCGATCAGATGGAACAGCTTAACCAATGTCCATTTTGGTATTACAACCTTCCTTTCAGGCACAGCTTTTAAGGGGACTCATTATTTGAACAGAGGTAAAGCTACTAAATATTACACATTGCCCACCAACATATCCTATCGTTACAGAAATCAAATAAAAATCACAAATAAAGATCCATATAAAAAAGAAAACAAGAAACCAAGCAATTAATAAGTTCCTGAAGAAGATTCCAGAACATTCCTCACTCCTAAATCTGAAAAGATCACCATGCAACCTCAAAAAATCTGAAAACAAATCCAACAAATGAAGAAGCAGCAGATTTCTAACAGGTGTCGACATAACGAAGTACAGAAGCAGTAGCCATACCATCCCAGATGAAAGTGTCCGCTTGATTGAACTGATCAAAAGCTGCACCCGCTCAACAAGTTAAATATCAGAAGCCACAGAACCTATTAAATATTTTTCAAGAGGTTAAAACTTCTACTACAGGAATAACAACTATTCCGAAGTCAGTCAACAACAGATTTTTGTATCAAGGTTCTCCTATTGGAAAAACAGCCAAGAAAGATAGACTCAAGAAGAATGCAAATTTTCAACCAAATAAGGTGCCCGTGCAATGAACAATGCAGAACCAAAGGATCATCTGTATGAAGGAACTTTAGGAACACCCTTTGCAATGCCCAGACATCACCACACAAAAAATAAAATGCAGGAAACAGAACTTGTGACATGAAAACGTTGTTAGTGTTATAGTACAATAGTTAAGGGCATAAACAACTCATCCAACCAAAAGACAAGACAAATAGATAGGAGGGTAATCGAGACCAAAATTAATACACAGTAAATGACGACTTCAAATCTTGTCATTACACTTCCACAAAAGGTAACAATAAAGGGACCACAACAAGCCAAGAAAAACATCAGATCATGCAGAGACCGAATGCCACGTGAAGAGTTGTGGAACTGAAGATCCTGTCCTACTCATATCAGAAATAGCCATAGAATTACTACAACACTTCTTCAAAATCACTGCACAAACCCCATAATACAAAACGAATTAGACAAATAAAAAAAGGTGGTATAAGGTTAAAACAGCATAAATGGAAAAGAAAGAAAAATGATAAACATAACCACCTTGACCAACAATCCGAGTGCAAAATGTTATTAAAGAGCACAACAACAGCATTGGCTAAACGAGCACCTTGGAATGCCAACTGAACAAATACTCCACAAACTGAGATTTAGCAATTCAGAAACCCTGAGCAAGACCCTAGAATATGGCAATACAGCAACAGATACTCCACAAACTGAGATTAGCAATTGAGAAACCCAGGGAAAGACCGTAGAATATAGAGATACTATAGAGAAATATAGTGTTGAGCATTAATGGAGGAACATCTGAAACATTAATCCATCACTGAAACAGAACTTAAAGCACAGTTAACCAATACAATAGTAATGCACCCCACAGCTACTTACCGTACCCACAATAAGAATCAGAAAATTTTGCCTAATGCAGACCAAACCCATTAGGTCCTCCTAAGAATATTCTGAATTCAGAAAAGGAGCAAAGAAATCTCATGCGGCATAATCTTTTTAAACACTTGATAAAAGAGAGAAGAACTTGAGATGCAGTTAACATTTTTCTGTCAATCTACATTACAATAATAGACCAACCACAAACCTACCATTCAATTGGTTAATTATAAGGTCACCATTCTAAAGTTGAAAAAAGGTTGACACCAACTCAAAAGATCAAATTATTCGTTACACCACCTCAACATAAAAAAAAGGAAGTCAATGTGTAAGTAATCAACCTCAACATAAAAGAAAACAGAAGAGCTATCACATTGTTATCAACTCAAAACTTCTACGTTATTATCAGCATCCATAAAAAATAAAAATAAAAAAAGGAAACAAGAACCAAACTTCAAATAAGTTAGCCAATAATAAGTGACAAAAAAGATCCTGAACACTTCTGCTAAGGGAACAAAAGGCTGTCAAAATTCTCTCATACTCACTGAAGTCCTGAAAACCCATGATCCAAAATATGAAACACAATCACCACATCAAGAAACGCCAGATCCTTGTGATGAGCTGAATGTTGGGCCAAAGACTATGTTGAAGGACGAATGGATAATGATATGGTGTTACCAGCAACACAGCTTTGTAAGCCTTCCAAGGCATCCCTACGCTTTTTGAGGACATGTTTGTCCAGTAAAGTTGCCTCCAAGAGCACAGCCTAAATTCAAGAGATCACTAGAGCATATAATTGCAAACAACTTTCAGCAGAATTAAGGAACTATAAAAGGAAACAAACAACAAGATACTCTATAGAACATATTTTCTTAGGTTTTTTCCTTTAGTCATGAGAAGCAAGACTAAAACCACAAAGTAGAAACCGAAAACAGCTCCGACATGAAAATACAACAGCAAGAATAACTGAAAACCCTGGCAGATTTTTCCTTCAAGAAAGTACAGGCAAAGGGGATTATTTTCCCCTCACATATCACAGAAATGCGAGGCAAATTATCGGACTTTGGTTCAAGATTCTTGCATCAGAAAAAATGGCCAGGTAGCTTGACAACACATACCGGCTGAATGATATTATGGTGAAAGAGAGGAAGAAAAATGGAGACAGCTAAGGAGGTTTGCTTTTTGAAAAAGGGAAAAGCTCTCTTATTTGTCTCTCACAAATTTGCGAGCAATTAATTAGGGTGACTTGCTTATGCTCAAAACCTCAAAATAGGACCCATCTGTTACTTAAAATTTTTCTGTACAAAAGTGCAATAGGCAAACATAGCTATATCCCATGATTTGTTTTTAGGCAAACATAGCTAAACCCAGTTAAAAAAAAATCAAGAGACTATAAAGCAACCTAAGCATAAATGGTATGAACAGTACCTAACTGTAATGTATTTAGTTTAGATACACAGTTTGGTCAAGGCAATTATGTGCTACTGGCAATATTTCAATTTTTAAAATCCATAAATTAGATGTTCACTTCAATTAAGGCATTGTGATTAACATAATCTATATCAGCATAATGTAACCCCAAAATTAGATGGTCTAATTTTTTAAGGCACTTTCTACTCCAAATATAATAAAAAAGACTTTGACAAATTTATAAGTTTTGAAAACATCTCAAAGTGACGGCAGGGCACTTGCCTTTAGATGGGGTTACAACCCCAATATCTATCGTAGACACAAAGATCTTCATAATCAGCCAGGTTGATCCACTTTTCTTTCAAAAGCTAGAGTATTCCACGGGAGAACACTCGGCCCTAAATTCAGGTAAGAGAGCTACTCATTCCCTTGAGAATACTTATGGTAAAGTAATCCAATTAAGCATTGATTGCAACATCAATCGAGGAAGCAGTTGTTTAGGGATAGGAAAATCTGACTTACTGGCCCAGGAAAGCAGTTTTTAAGCAAAGAGAAATGATCACATAGACAAGCTTAAGCAATGGCGAAAGGGAAAGGAAACAACCACCATGCTGAACTTCTTGCCAATGCACACCTGCACACAAAAATCCTGAAGACCGGCATGCAGCCACAACAATATCTGGAAACTACAATAGCATTAAAAATGTGGAAGAGAGCTTGAACAGAATCGGCACCCAAACCTTAAATTAACAACTCAACGTGCCAGCCTGAAACTAACATACTAACAATAGAATTAACTACGACAATAAAGAAACCCATGTAAACCTCAAACAGGAAGAATTCAAATCCGCATTTAATTTCAGAGCTGCGCGTGTTTCATATCCATGGCTACCAGGCACTAAATAAATATATCAGGTTACAAACCAATAATAAAAACCTAAATCAGGTCCCCTTGTGTGGTTTGAAACGTAGAAAGTAAGAAATTGTGGACAAAAAAGGACTAACGCAACCTTTGAGAAAAGCATTTTCTTCATCAAACGTATGATATAGGATGAGACAAAGCACTATTGCTTATCTGCCAATCTCAACTGACATCTAGATAAACACCCTGCATGAAATGAAGTTCAACATTAACTGCTACAACTACACCATGAAAACAAACCACAAAGCCAAAAGTTGGCCCACACAATTCAATGGAAGTACCCAAAAACCATGTAGCAATTACTGCATCAAACTTGGTAACATTGTGAAATCATGCAGATAACAAGGGATGATGACTGAAACTTAAAGGACCCCAAGGCACAACTCTTTCACGGGATTCATTATATGAAGGGCTAGGGCTACTCCAGAATTTTACAGCACCCATCACATCACATCTACACCCAATAGTTGCCAAAATAAAATTTCAATCCTTACAACAAAGACCCATGTAAACAAGAAACTGAGCCATGAATAATTTCCTGAAGAAGATCCAAAACACTCCTCCAAATCTGGAAAGATGACCATGCAACCTCAAAAATCTGAAAACAGATCCACCAAGGCAAGAACAGCGGTGCTCCAAGCAATTCGTAAATAATAAAATAGGGAAGCAGAAGCTGCCTAATTCCAGCTTAAAGTGACAGTCAGATTAAACTGAACAAGCTGCAGCTTATTAGCACGATAAAGATCAGAAACAAAAGCCATTTCAAATATTTTTCACGACCGTAGAACTTTCATATGAACAACTGTCAGACAAACACAGCTTTTAGCAAGAATTTCAAGGATCCACGGCTTCAAACAACTGCATAGAAAGATAAAGACTAGAAAAATGCCAACTATCAACCAGAACAAGCACCCTCGCAATGAATAGCAGAATCGCAGATGACTGGTATAAAAAAGCTTCAGGAAACACCCCAGCAACAAAGACCCATACAAACAAGAAACAAGAAACTGAGCCGTGAATAATTTCCTGAAGAAGATCCAAAACATTCCTCCAAATCTGGAGAGACCACCATGCAACCTCAAAAATCTGAAAACAGATCCACCAAGGCAAGAACAGCGGTGCTCCAAGCAGTTCCATAGATAATAAAACAAGGAAGCAGATATTCCAGCTTAAAGTGACAGTCAGATTAAACTGAACACGCTGCAGCTTATTAGCATCATAAAGACCGGAAACAAAAGCCATATCAAATATTTTTCATGACCGTAGAACTTTCATATGAACAACTGTCAGACAAACACAGCTTTTAGCAAGAATTTCAAGGATCCACAGCTTCAAACAACTGCATAGAAAGATAAAGACTAGAAGAATGCCAACTATCAACCAGATCAAGCACCCTCGCAATGAATAGCAGAATCGCAGATGATTGGTATAAAAAAGCTTCAGAAAACACCCCTGCAACAAAGACCCATATAAACAAGAAACAAGAAACTGAGCCGTGAATAATTTCCTGAAGAAGATCCAAAACATTCCTCCAAATCTGGAAAGACCACCATGCAACCTCAAAAATCTGAAAACAGATCCACCAAGGCAAGAACAGCGGTGCTCCAAGCAGTTCCGTAGATAATAAAACAGGGAAGCAGAAGCTACCTTATTCCAGCTTAAAGTGACAGTCAGATTAAACTGAACACGCTGCAGCTCATTAGCATGATAAAGATCGCAAACAAAAGCCATATCAAATATTTTTCACAACCGTAGAACTTTCATATGAACCACTGTCAGACAAACACACCTTTTAGCAAGAATTTCAAGGATCCACAGCTTCAAACAACTGCATAGAATAGCAGTCAGGCACCCTCGCAATGAATAGCAGAATCGCAGATGACTGGTATAAAAAAGCTTCAGAAAACACCCCTGCAATACCCAGGTATCATCGCAAAAGAACCACAGGAACTCAACTTGCAACCTGAAGGCTTTGTAGCCATATAACATAGAAGTCAGGGACACATGAACTCCTTTTTCTTCTATTATAACCATTCAGGGATACTGCAAATTACCAATAAATTTGGCCAAAAGACAAGTAGATGGGATAGTAATGAAGACAAAAAATAACAACAAGAGATTGACAGCTTCAAATCTCATAAAAGCAATTGCACAAAAAGCCAACAATGAGAACAACAGTGACCACAACAAGCCAAGAGAAACATAAACCATGTGGAAATTGATGCCATACAATAAGATCCTGTCCAACTCATTAGAAGAGACCATAGAATACCACAATACAACTCATCCTTGAATCACCACAATACCATCACAGGGATCTCATCAAGCTGGAATCTCATCATTACAATCTTAGACGAGGTAACAATGACAACTGCATTAACATCATCTCTGACCGCAGAGACAAAGATGCCACAAAAGAAGAAATGGAAGTGACAGTACCACCTGTATACAACAATAGCTTGAGATCCTGCCTGACCTATAAGAAAACACCACACAAATGAACTCAGGACCCCCAAAAGCACATAAGACAAATTGCTTTAAGAAGAGATAGAAACCATCATTATATGAAAAAAAATATGAATATCATAGTCCCAAAAAATAACGGACCTTTACAAACACAAACAAAGCAAGTTCTCCCAAAGTGGGGCGCTAAAACATGAGCAGGGAGAGCACACACGATATGCCAGCGGATACTCCCAATCTGAAAATTTGCCATTCAAGACGTCAGCAACACATAAAATAGCAACCCATGATAGCCATGGTGTCAGCATACATTGATGACCGAAAACAACATTCGCAACATTGGTTCATTTGAAAAAGGATGCAAAATTTAAAAATCACAGTGCCCCAGCCAAAACTTCCTCACCTTAAACTTCAGAAACCATCAATCTGACACCACACCTTTTTCCCACTCCAATGTATGTGTTAAAATAGAAAACTGCACAGTAATATTCATGATGGTAATACCACTAGAAGAATGATGCAGAATCATTTACCCCCACCAGTAAATACTTCAAGCTTAGTTAGGGGAAAAGAGATCTACCAAAATCAGAGACCAATAGATACTGAACCAAAAATAACACACAAGAAAGCAGGTATGAAACCAAAATCTGCTAGTGAAGTTTTTCTTGATTCAGCAACAATGATCCTCAGAGTTCTCCTGAACTCATCGAAGATCTAAAGATCCATGCAACTCCAAAATCTGAAAACACAACACCATGCAGAAAAAACCTAGATCTTTAAGCAGGCATCTAACTAATTAAAGCCCAAAAGACGATAAATCAGATATTGATGGATACAGAAACAATAATAAGACCCGAAAAATGCAGATAAGGAACCAAGTTCTGCTGATGAATGACAAATTTGGATCACCAAAAAGCTTAAGCCTAAATGCCAGACTGCTTCAAGTGTGTGAAGGGACACAGCTCTAAATATTATGCTAATAACAAAATGTGGGGTCTACAGCATACAGCTAAAATCAATTCAGCTAACATTCAGTCCAAAAATAACGACAATAAAACAGCATTGGACTCAATATCATTTATCATTTATGGAAAAAAAAGAAAATCAAACCAGAAATGGTGGTCCCAAAAAACCATTACATAGCTCCACAAAAATGTCTTCAACTAAGTTTACTCACTACTAAACACCCAAGTTTACTAGCTAATGACCCCAATTAGTAAGTTCTCTCCTCAATCTAAAATCAGAAAAAAAATCTTGTGCCGAGTATGCTGGAAGACCAATCTACTTCCCATCTTTGTCATTCGGGATGGTGTGCTTGCCAAGGATGGCCTTGGATATGAAGAATTCCTTAAAAAGTGCAAACAACAACAATATATTGGACTGGAGAAATTATTTTTATTGGAAAAATTAAGCTCACATCAAATTCGGCCTGCTGAAGACTATGCCACAACGCATACAAACTTAATAACCTAACATCGAAGTAAACTCCAGTGCCACCAATAGCTAAGACACAATAAAAACAAAGATTGCAGAACTAATCCCTGATTAATGACCGGAGATCAATCTAGTCTCTCCAAATTTCAATGGAGACAAAATACTGAAGATGCAACATAATCCTCGGTGTCTGACATCACACAACGTCAAACTGATAAAATATCAAACAAACCAATCGTCAATATCAACATACCAGGAATCACTATTCTGAATTGATACAGGTCGTACACGCACAGTAACTGAATCCTATTTGAGAAAATTGAGACCAACAAATGCCTAATAACTTTAGACCATATGGCACATCTAATCACGGAAACCAAACACGCAGAAAGCAACCAGAAGAAATAATACAACTATTATTTATCATCAATTGAGGGTAAAACCTCATACCAGAAACGAACGCCAAAATCTGGTGTCACCAATGGTTAACCGCATAAAAGAAACACGTATCGCAGAAGGCTAGACGTTTTGCAAAGAACTTTAATCGATACCTAATGAATGGCCTGAGGTCAATCCAATCTTTCCATGGCTTCAATCGAGATACGATGCTAGATCACGCAACGCAATCGGTCGAGGAAACTTTGTCTGACATACAAAAACCCTAGCTAATCAATGTAAAACCGAGCCAATAATCAATATCAACAATACCGGGATTCACTTTCCAAAATTAATCCAGGACGAGCCATGCAAAAAAAGAACATAAAATAACGAAATCCATTTGAAAATTTGATACCAATATCAACAATCGCCAATGACCTAAAACCATAAGAACGCACCAATTAGGAAGACCGCAAACACGCAGAGAAGCAACCGGATGAAAAGGCCGAACTATTATTTATCCTGTGAGAATAAAAAAATAAACTCAAAACAGGTCATCAAAAGGCTATACCAGAATGCGAAGATACTACAATATATCATCCGGAGTTTTATAACAAAACCGCACAAAAAACGATGAAATCACAGAATGACAGGCGATATGCAAAGACCTTTAACAAATCCCCGATGAGATCAATCCAATCTTTCCGTGCCAGGTAATCACATGATCAGAAATTTCAAACGAAATACGGTGTTCGATCATGCAACGCTGCCCTCGGTGAAGGTCACTTGACAACGCAAAAACCCTAGCTGATCAAAATTCAACGAACCACTCAACAACATCAGCATACCGGAAATCGCCTTCCCAAATTAATCCACAAGAAGCACGCAAGAAATTAACGGAATCCGAATTGACGAAACCGAGACCGCCATCCACAGTCGCAATAACCTGACACCGCAAGAACTTCGACTAACCGAGGAGACACCCACCCCGCCCATAGAAAACAAGGCAGAGATAATCACCTTAGGAGCACTCCGGGGTCTATTAATAGACGAGTGGGACGTCCCGGCATCCCCTTCACTAGCTTCGACCGGGACAGCGCATGGAGGTTGTTCGAGATCACACGTCAGAGTCTCCTCCTGAGTTTCCTCTCCCGCTGGTGGCGAGCTGGCTGGAAGGGTGGCAGCCGTAGGAGCGCTCAGAGGCTCACACCCTGAGGACGTCCCGGCATCCCCTTCGCTAGCTTCGACCGGGACAGCGCATGGAGGTTGTTCGAGATCACACGTCAGAGTCTCCTCCTGAGTTTCCTCTCCCGCTGGTGGCGAGCTGGCTGGAAGGGTGGCAGCCGTAGGAGCGCTCAGAGGCTCACACCCTGAGGACGTCCCGGCATCCCCTTCGCTAGCTTCGACCGGGACAGCGCATGGAGGTTGTTCGAGATCACAGTCAACTCCCCGGGCCCCCTGGCCTCCGGTGTCAGCTCAGGCACCGCCAGATATGGTTCCTCTGGGTCGTCAAGATCCACGACATTGCCTCTCAGTACCGAGGCTCGCAGCCTCCGCATTTCATCACGGAGATGTCTCATTCCTCCGTCCTGCCAGGAGGTCCTCAGCCCTCCTCTATCTTTGCAGCGTCGAGGCGTAGGCTTCATCCCACAGCACGGAGATGTCTCATTCCTTCGTCCTGTTGGCACCGAGGCTCTCAGCCTCCGCACTTCATCACGGAGATGTCTCATCCCTCCGTCCCGCTAGCATTGAGACGCGCCCTCGCTATGTAGAGTTGAAGTGACACTCCCCTCATCGACACGGAGATGCTCATTCCTCCGTGCCCTTCTCTCTCTCTTCAGCGCCGAGTTGCAGCCTCCGCTCTTCAGCACCGAGGCGCAGTCTCTGCTCCCGCGTGCGGAGACGTCTCATTCCTCCGTCCCGCTAGCATTGAGGCGCGCCACTGCTCTGCAGCGTTGAGGCGACATTCCGCGCCTCATCACGGAGATGTCTCATTCCTCCGTACTTCATCATGGAGACGTCTCATTCCTCCGTCCTACCAGCATCAGGGTTCTCGGCCTCCGTGCTTCATCATGGAGATGTCTCATTCCTCCGTCCTGTCAGCATCAAGGATCTCGGCCTCAACTTATCAGTACGGAGATGCTCATTCCTCCGTCCTGTCAGCATCAAGGATCTCGGCCTCAACTTATCGGTACGGAGATGCTCATTCCTCCGTACTACTCTCTTAAGTGTCCAGGTACCCTTATTCTCGAAGCGTTGCGGCGCTGCCCACCGATCATCGTGTTGTGAGGCGCCCTTGTTCTCGAAGCGTTGCGGCGCTGCCCACCGATCATCGTGTTGTGAGGCGCCCTCGTTCTCGAGCGTTGGGGCACTGCCCACCGATCATCGTGTTGTGAGGCGCCCTCGTTCTCGAGCGTTGCGGCGCTGCCCTCCGATCGTCGTGTTGAGAGGCACCCTCGCTCCCAAACTTGAGCCGACGCTCTCCGCTCATCAATACGGAGGTACTTATTCCTCCATGCTCCTCTCAGCGCATCGTCAAAGCGCCACCCTTCGCTCCTCAGCGTCAAGGTGCAGCCTCGGCTCTTCCGCATCCAAGCGCAGCCTCCGCTCCTCAACACGAAGGTCCTCGATCAGCCATTCAGACGGGAGACCCACCGTCGTCCCAAAAAGTAAGAAGTCCCATTGTCTAGGATAGAGAAAGCATTGTCGCTACACTACTAAAAGAAAATGATTCCTAGTCTGTTGCAGAGATACCAAAGCAGGGAAGCATTGGAAGGTGTAGCTTCCGTATATAGAAGTTAAGACACTTCAAAAAATTATTATAAAAAAGGCATTACTCAAGAATAAAGGTAATTACTTGGTTTATGTTTACTTTAAATCAATAATAATCATTGCTGTAAGACAGAAAATAAAAATAAGCATGTTACAATAATTATTTTTGCCCTAGTAATGAAGTTTCCCAAACCAGTTCCAAAAAAGTTCAAAATTACAGCCCATAAACCAACAAGAGCTGAAGGATCTGAACAATCACCAATCATAGCACGATGTTTAGTGTAAGATCCAGAATCCTATCAACACGATTGTGCTCTAGCAACAATCGATTTTTCAATCAATAAATTACAGGATTCACAGCAACACTGCATTGTTATTGATGTCATTTATGTCAACATAATCCAACAACTATGTTGATGATCAATTTTGGGAAAAACGTTTCTACATCCAAAAAATTGACCAATTTAAACCTTTTGAAAACCTCTAAAAAGAAAGGGTTTAAGCAAGGCCAGGAACAATGAAGAATTCGATATAATCTCGTTTTACTGCAGCACAGTTTTGTATCCACTGCTACAATATAAAGCATCATACAGTCCCTAGGGACCAATTTTGGGGAGATTTACAGTTTGAAGGGAGCTAAAACTATTAGAGAATTCACAATATGCTTGACCGTCTCCTCTCGCCGCTGAAATCCAATAATTTCAATCACAAATAAGAATCCATATAGTCACAAAAACAAGAAACCAACCCATGAATAAGTTCCTGAAGATGATTAAAGATTCCAGAACATTCCTCACTCGTAAATCTCAAAAAGGAATGCAACAAAGCAAGAAACGGCAGTTCTTGTCCCAGCTGAAAGTGACAGCTGGATAGAACAAAACAGTCTGAAGCTGATAGCAAGTTAATTACCAGATGCCAGAACACATCAAATAGTATTTACGAGGGCAAAGCTTCTCAGATAGGAATTAACTATTTGGAAGTCATGACAGAGATGCAATCTATTACAAAATGATTTGTAGAAGGGCTTCTTCAAATATCCTATAAAAATAAATAAATAAATAGGAGCTTGCAACGCCCAGATATCACCACAAAACCACGGGAACTCAACTTGTATCATGAAGGGATTTGCTAGGGACATAATACAGAAGTTCGGAGAATAAACAACTCATCTGGCCAAAAGGCAAGACAAATAGGAGAACAATCTTGACCAAAAATAGCATACAGCACTTCAAATCTTGTCATTACAACTGCACACAACTAACTACAAATGGCAACAATAACGACCACAACAAGCCAAGGAAAACAGATGAGACCAAGCAGAAACTGAATGCCATACGGAGAGTCATGTAACTGAAGATCTTGTCCAGATCAGACAAGAAATCACCATAGCGTTGCCCAAAACTTCTTGGAAAACACTGCAAAGGCCCGTAAGACAAGTAACCTAATTAGATTTAGATTATTTCATAGATAAAAATATAAATATGAAACAAAAACAATAAGTGAGGTTAAAATCATCACTACATGGAAAAGAAAGGAAAATGATAAACAAGAAAACCTTGATAGAAATACTTAAGCTCTCCAAGAACGCCACTAAAACATGAGCTTTTACAAGTCGTAGACAAACAAAATGTATTCAACATCCACTAGAGGAGCACCTCGGATTGCCAACTGAACAAATACTCCACAAACTGAGATTAGCAACATTGCAATGAAATATAAACTCAATAACAGAAAAACTGAAACAATTGCTCCCCACAAATTGCCCAAGTGTCAACCATTGAAGCAAATCAAACCCATGAAGCCCCCTAAAGAATATTGAATTCAAAATAGGAGCAAAGAAATGTCACGCAGCTTAAGCGTTTTAAAGAGTTGATAAGAGTGAACAGAACTTGAGATGCACTTACACCATTATAGACCTGCCACAAATCTACTTTCCGATGAGTTAAATGCCATGACATTCTCAATGTGATAAAAAGTTTCATACCAACCGAAAAGTTTAAATCATTGGGCATAGCAACTCTACAAAAAAGGAAGTTAACGTGTAACTAATCCTGAATGCTTCTGCTCAAGGAACAAAACTGTCAAAATTCTCTCAATTCACCGAACACCTCAAGACCCATGCAATGTCCACCATAAGAAACACAACCACCAAGCCAAGAAATGCCAGATAATTGAAGCTTGTACCCAAGGACACGGTGTTGGAAGCAAATATGGATAATGGAATGGTAACACCAGCAACATAGCCTCTTAATCCTTTCAGGGCATCTCTAAGCTTTCTTTAGATGAACATGTTTCTCCAGTCATGCTGCCTCCTCAACTGTAGCCTCGATTCCAGAGATTACTGAAGGGAATCCATGCAAACAGCATTCATCTGAAATAAGAAACTAAAAAAAGGAAACAAAAAAGAAGATACTCCACAGATCATATTTCTTGGGATAAAAAGCAAGGTTTTCAACATTAGGTAACGTCTTTATTCAGGAAAATATGAACCAAAATCACACACCCAGTTAAGAATAGATGATTCGCAAAGTTAATATTAGCTCATCCACTATCAAAACTTTCTGTCGACAACAAGCTAATACCCTTTCAAAACCTAATTTTGAAATGGACCAAGGTTCACAACACAATAACATCAACAACAAAGGAACCAAACATTTGAATCAACGATACGAAACTACCTCACATAACTTAGCAGCAGCTGGCAAAATCATTGACATTTCTGTTTTTAGCAAAGTGCCAAGAAAATAACAAACACTAGAGACAGACCAGACAAAGCTGCCTCCTTGAGTTCAACTAGAATTACAAAATCATTACATCATATCAGGAAATAAACATCAAGATTAACCCACAAAAAATATTTGCTTCAGCTAAAAGGCAAGGTTTTCAATCTTTAGCTACCTCAAAGTTTAAGAAAAGCTGAACCAAAATTCAACACCCAACTAAGTATAGATAATCCACAAAGTTAATCCAGCTTATGAACTATCTTTATGTTGACAGAATGCAAATACACTTCCACCATTATTTCAGGACTCCCTTCTGCATTACAGAAGGGACAGAACAGAACTATAGAAGACTCCAAATATCAAATCAATCAAAAACCTAAATTTGTAACGAACCAAGGTGCACCAGACCTCCTCAAACGAACCAAAGAACAATATTGCCATCAAAATAACATGCGATTGACAAAATATCAGACCTCCTCAAACCATTTAGCAGCAATGGTCAACCCCCTATAAATTTGCTGACAATGTCACAAACCAACCGATGTCTGTTATTCAAACAATTCAGCTGTCTCTTGTAAAACCACCTCAGAGCAATAATGTCAAACGGATTAACCTTCAGCTCAACAACCCTAATTTGTACTTTGAAAACCAGCTTGACAAAAGCACCAGCATTTGCAGGAATAACTGAGCCAGCCTCTTTGTACGATGTGCTCATGAAATCAAGGCTAGCCCTCTTCATCATTTAAATTTTTTGTGGATCTTTTGATAATCAAAATGCAACAAAAAAATCAATAAGTTACAAATAAGTGTTCACAATCCCGTTGCAAAACTTACAGCCAAAAAGGAAGCATATTACCCTTTGGACCATAGAAATGTGGAATAAATCATCAGACTTTATTTAAAGATTCTCAAATTGTTTGGGAGAGACAGGAGTATGAAAACTGCACAGAGAAACAATGTGATGGGAGTGTTTCCAATTCCAAAAGAGGTCTGTTTATTAAAAAGAAAAAAGTGGCCATGTTTTTTCTCTCTCAAATTTATGCACGTAAGGGAGAAAGTTTATGCTCAAAAAGAAAAAAGTCAAAATTTCAACCCAAAAACCAACCTAAAGTTATAGGATCTGAACAACCCCTAATTGTAGCTGGATGCTTAGGGCAGTCCACAGTTCTGCCAAAACAGTTCCACCACAGTTCTGCCAAAACAGTTCCGCTCTACCAACAATCAATTTTTCTATCAACAAATTACAGGGTTCACTGTGACACTGCATTGAGATCAAAATCATATATATCAACATTACACAACAACTATGTTGATGATCAAATTTTGGAACAGTTTTTCTACTCCAAGAGCATTTACCAATTTATATCTTTTGAAGACGTATCAAAGATGGTGACGTCTGGATGCCCGGCTTCTAAATGACTACATCAATCCATGAAGCAGCTGTGGAAATCTGACCAGTCTGGAAAGAAGCGGCATATTACTTCAATCAGATGGAACAGCTTAACTAACGTCCATTTTGGTATTACAACCTTCTTTTCAGGCACAGCTTTTAAGGGGATTTATTATTCATGAACATATCCCCTCGTTACTGAAATGAAATTACAATCACAAATAAAGATCCACATAATCAAGAAAACAAGAAACCAAGCAATGAATAAGAAGATTCCAGAACATTCCTCTCTCCTAGGATCTGAAAAGATCACAATGCAACCCCAAAAATCTGAAAACAGATACAACAAAGCAAGAAATAACAGACTTCTAAGCAGTCGTCTACATAACGAAGAAAGAAATAGCAGCAGCCACATTGTCCCAGATGAAAGTGACAGCCGGATTGAACCGAACACAGGCTGCAGCTGATCAGCAAGTTAAATATCAGAAGCCAAAGAACCTATTAAATATTTTTCGATAGGTAAAGCTTCTACCACAGGAATAACTCGAATATTCTGAAGTCAGTTAACAGCAGCTTTTTATATCAAGGATCTCCTGCTTGGAAAAACAGCCAAGAAAGATAGACTCAAGAATGCAAATTTTCAACCAAATAAGGTGCCCGGGCAATGAACAGTGCAGAATCAAAGAATCGTCCGTATGAACTTTAGGAACACCCTTTGCAATGCCCAGACATCACCACACAAAAAAAAAAAAGAAAAAACACAGGAAACAGAACTTGTGACATGAAAACTTTGTTAGTGTTATGGTACAATAGTTCAGGGCATAAACAACTCATCATACCAAAGACAAGACAAATAGATGGGAGGGTAATCGACCAAAATTAATACACAGTAAATGACAGCTTCAAATCTTGTCATTACACTTCCACACAAGGTAACAATAAAGGGACCACAACATTGGCTAAACGAGTACCTTGGAATGCCAACTGAGTAGATACCTCCACAAACAGAGATTTGGTGATTCAGAAACCCTGAGCAAGACCTTGGAATATGGAAATACTACAACATTCACTAGACAAAGCACCTATGAATGCCAGCAACACAGCTTTGTAAGCCTTCCAAGGCATCCCTACGCTTATCCAAACTTTCACAAAGTTAATCTAGCTTATCCATTATCCAAACTTTCAATTGACAGCAAGCTAAAACACTTTCAACATTACTTTCTGGTTCCCTTTATAAAGAGAACCACACCAAAGACTTTACAAAAGACACCAAACATCAAACAAATCCAAAACCGATTTTTGTATTGGACCAAGGTACACCACTGGCAAACACCGCTAACAAATTGGGTATTAGAGACAAGTGCCTATTTTTGTTTCTGGGGAGGGACTAGTACAGAGGATAGTCTCTCTGGGATTGTTATTGTTTGATTTTAGCATGGCTTCTGCATGATTAATTTGCATACACTTAAGGAAATGTTGGTCAGCCTGTTTAACCGTTGGTCAGCCTGTAAAAAATTGAAATTGGGTGGTCCCGAGGGTGATCCCGTCAACTAAGTCTGTGTAGGTTTATGTGAAAACGATTGTATTTTAAATCGTAAAAAAATTAGATAGTGATAACCTGGCTAAGTAAACTCATAAAGGGAAGTAGTTCAACTTATTGCCAATAATTTCTGGTTATACACTTAGCAATGATACTTGGCTCGTTTTCATATCAGCAAAACGACAACATTGTTATAATATCCTGGCACATGATGTTTGATCCTCTTAAATATACATTATTTTGTATTAATAGCATCGATGTATTTTCCTATACCAGTACCCTTCGTTTTTAAATCTGTGTAAGAAAAAACAAAAAACCCTATTATCTCCACTAACGTTTTCTTACAGGTACACATGCTGGCCCTTTACTCCACTCAAATTCTCCACAAAGTCTTGCCTACCACTACAAGACAAAATGTCACAGTGCCCGCTAAATTACTACTCATAAATAATAAAAGCATACAAAAGGCTAGTAAAGATTCGAGAATTTCTCAAACGATACAAAAAAAAAAAAAAAGACACATAACAATTTGAAGAGATATATAACAGCAAAGATTCCTCATCCTGCACAAAATGCCTTATCACTTTTTGATCAACAACTCAAATTGATTTTAGAGTTTTATATAAACGCCTTCAAGCCTCAGTTGTCAACAAAGTCATTCAAAACTTCAAAGCATGCAATAATTCTAAGAGAAAGAAAACATTATAGGACTCACAGTACAAGAAGGGAGAAACGAGTATGTACAATGTTTGATACAAGGGTTAATACAAAAGATGTAAGATTTAAAGTTGAAGTTCAAAAGGGTTGATAGGGTTGAGGCTTTGGCTCTATGCGCTCTCGTCCTAGCTCTTCTATTTTGGATTTTCTTTTGGCTTTAGAGTTTTATATAAACGCCTTCAAGCCTTAATTGTCAACAAAGTCATTCAAAACTTCAAAGCATGCAATAATTCTAAGAGAAAGAAAACGTTATAGGACTCACAGTACAAGAAAGGAGAAACGAGTATGTACAATGTTTGATACAAGGGTAGATACAAAAGATGTAAGATTTAAAGTTGAAGTTGAAGATGGTTGATAGGGTTGAGGCTTTGGCTATGTGTGCTCTCGTCTTAGCTCTTCTATTTTGGATTTTATTTTGGCTTTAGGCTCTCTGTTGACAATTGAAGGCGTTTATATAGAAAATTGTAAACAATTTGAGTCGTTGATCATAAAGTGATAAAACGTTTTGAGCATGATGAGGAATCTTTACTATTATATATCTCTTCAAGTTGTTTCGCTTCTTGTCTTTCTTTTTGCATCGTTTGAGAAGTTATTCAAATCATACTATTCATTCGTATGCTTTTACTATTCATAAATAGTAACTTTTTGGGTACTGCAATACTGTGGCAAATTCGTCTTGTAGTGATAGATAAAATTTCGTGAAGAAATGCAGTGGAGAAAAAGCATGATAAGCATATGTGCCTACAAGAAAACATTAGCGCAGATAATGAGATTTTTTTTTTTTTAACAGAGTTAAAAACGAAGGGTGCTGGTATATGAAATATATTAATACCACCAACACAAAATAATGTATACTCAAAGGGATAAAACATTTGATGCAGGCCAAGATCTTGAATAGTAGAGAAATCACGTGCCAAGATATTGTAACAGTATAGTTGTTTTGCCGTTGTATATCCAGAAGTCACTAGGATCCTTTCAGTAATAAAATCATAAATAGTGGCAGTTAGAATATGCATCCATGACGTAGTCTGACCCATTATCCAAATAATAAATTGCTGATGTTCTAATTTGATAAGAACAATAATAGGCTCCTGACAACGATATTGTTGCCACTTAAATAATTGTAAACCCAGCTGTATAAATCAATAGGAATCCAGGCATCTTTTGGAAGCTGAATAATCGTAGAAATTCCAACAGTAATTAAGAAAACTCTGATATATGGTAGTTGATTAGTCTATCTGGTGGTAATAATACACAATTGTCTTGTCGAGGATACTAAGTAGTAGCTGTTCTTTCAAAGATTAAAAATTATTATCATGTATTCGTTCTTGAAGAATATGTTATTAATCCATCAGGCTCGACAGAGAATAAACATCAATTATAGGAAAAAATCTTTTCAATGTTCATAATCTAAAGTAGACTCATATTGTATCAGTTACTGTAGATCTATTGTAATGAGAATAGAATGACAAGTATGGATAGCAAGATTGATGATATATAAGAATTTCAGAGCAAAAGTGACGATAAGAGCGCAAAGAAATAACCCATTGCTACAAGCTAATACTCGAAGCCAGTAATTATAAATATAATAGAAAGCTTCATGTGAAGAATAGCATCAGTAGTAGGAATAAATTACCATGTGGGGCGATATTTAGATTGTAGAAAATATCTTTCATTATCTTTCATTAAGGTATGATAAGAATGATATTGGATAAACGGACTATTTGATAAAAATTGAAGACATGGTTTGGATATAGAGGCAAATTTTAGAATGATTTTGACAGGAAATCAAGCAAATAGTTTATAAAGTTAATCATAAGTGAAAATGGTGGCTAAAGATAGTTGAGCAGGTTTAGATAACATGCTTGCCCTGTAAAAATTCTCTTATCAAAATGTCTAATAAAGAATTTAAAGATTCTTTGATAAATTCAATCTCAAAATTAAAAATAGATAAAATTGCTTATCATCGAGCAAAAATTTGTTTGGAAATTAAATTTTTTAAATCTTTTTGTAAAACATCTTTAGTAGCTTTACAGTCAATGCATAATAGAAATAAAAGTTGTTTAACTATGTTATTATATTCATCCGTCTAGACTGGAGGATTTTTTTGAATTCCTTGATAGAGTGGTTTACATATTTATCGTAAATTTGGCACAAAATTAGCAATATAATTTAGACATACTAAGAATCACATTAATTGATTTTTATCTTTTATTCCATTAAGAAATTTGCTAACAAATTCAATTGATCTTTGAAGAAGCGTTATTGCAGACAATAATAAATTGGGTATAAGGATTAAATATTTAAATTATTATATTTTAAAATTCAGACGGAACATTTTTTTAATCCAAAAGGCATATTATTTCATTCATAATGACCAAAAGAAATTATAAATGCAGCTTTATANTTTATTTGCTTATTTTTTTTATTTTTTTTTTTTGTAGATCTTTTGTAATTACTTGTTGAAATAAAGGTGGAGAAAGATATTTCTCAAATATATTTCTCAAAGTGAAGGCAGGACGCTTTCCTCTAAATGGGGGTTACAACCCCAATATCTATCATAGACACAAAAATCTTCATAATCAGCTAGGTTGATCTGCTTTTCTGTCGAAAGCTAGAATATGCCACAGGAGAACACTTGGCCCTAAATTGAGGTAAGAGAGCTACTCAATCCCTTGAGAATCCAATTAAGCATTTGATTGCAGAGTCAATCCAGAAGGAAGTTGTTTAGGGATAGGGAAATCTGACCAACTGCCAGAGGAAAGCAGCACATCACTTTGATCAGCTGGAATGGCTTACGCAAAGAGAAATGATCACAAAGACAAGCTTAAGCAATGGCGAAAGGGAAAGGAAACAATCACCTCGCTGAACTTCTGGCCAAGGCACAACCGCACACAAAAATCCTGAAGACCAGCATGCAGACACAACCATATCTGGAAACTACAATAGCATAAAAAACGAGGAAGAGAGCTTGAGCAGAATCGGCACCCAAACCTCACATTGGCAACTCAACGTTCCAGCCTGAAACTAACATAAAGTAAACTATCTAAACCTCAAATGGGAAGTGTTCAAATCCTTATTTAATTTCAGAGCAGTGCGTGTTTCATATCCATAGCTACCAGGCACAAAATAACTATATCAGGTTCCAAACCAATAATAAAAACCTAAAGCAGGTCTCCAAGTGTGGTTTAAAAATGTAGCAAATATGAAATTGCAAACTGACCTAAAAAACCTAAAGCAAACTTAAAGAAAAGTAGTTTCTTCACCAAACGTAAAATATGGGATGAGACAAAACACAAATTGTTATCTATCAATCTCAACTGTCATCTTGAGATTTTACACTGCATGAAGTTCAACCCGAAAACAAACCACAAAGCCAAAAGTTGGCCCACACAATTCAATGGAAATGAAATCTTACCTGAAAACCATGTAACAATTCCTGCATCACACTTGGCAACATTGTGAAAACATGCAGATAACAAGGGATGCTGGTTGAAACTCTAAAGGTCCCCCAAGGCACAACTCTATCAATGGATTTCATCATATGAAGGGCTTGGGCTACCGAAGAATTTGACATTCCCATCACATCACATCTACACCAAATAGTTGCCAAAGTCAAAAATTCAACCCTTCCAGCAAAGACCCATATAAACATGAAACAAGAAACTGAGCCATGATTAAGTTCCTGAAGAAGATCCAAAAAATTCCTCCAAATCTGGGAAGACCACCAAGCAACCTCAAAAATCTGAAAACAGATCCACCAAAGCAAGAAACAGTCGAGCTCTAAGCAGTTCCATAAATAATAAAATAGGGAAGCAGAAGCTAACTTATTCCAGCTTCAAGTAACAGTCAGATTAAACTGAACACGCTGCAGCTTATTAGCATGATAAAGATCGGAAAACAACCGCAGGAACTCAACTCGTAACCTGAAAGCTTTGTATGGCATAAAAGTTAGGGGAACAGGAACTCCTTTTTCCTTTATTATAACCAATAAATTTGGCCAAAAGACAACAAGTAGATGGGAAAGCAATCGAGACAAAAAATAACATCAAGAGATTGACAGCTTCAAATCTCATAATTGCAATTGCACAAAAGACCAACAACGAGAACAACAGTGACCACAACAAGCCAAGAGTAACATAAGTCATGTGGAAAGTGATGCCATACAATAAGAGTCAGTGAAATTGAAGATCCTGTCCAATTCATCAGAAAAGACCATAGAATACCACAATACTTAGAAAACACTTCACAAACCACATAAGACAAGTAACCTCTAGCCCATTTTGACTAGATAATTTATTATGCGATGCAAGCAGGGGACACCCCAACAGTAACTCTTTATCCTCAGATCAATATCAAAGATCCAAAAAAAGCATGGTCCTGGTACACGGCTACCTTATGCGCGACAATCTCCCGTTACCTAGGCTTGGAACAGTTGAGGGAAAAACCCCAGCTCAATCAAAGTTTAACAAATATTCAAGAAAGCAAGATTTTTTCCTGGTAGAACCACCACAACTCTCCCAGTCAGAAATACTTCTGCCCAGATTTCCAGGATTAGCAGCTTTGAGAACTAGCCAAGAAAGAGAAAAGAATATAACAGCGACAAAAAATATCTCCCATATACTGAAAGGCTGTAATCTCATCATTACAGTCTTACAAAAGGTAACAATGATAACTATATTAACATCATCTCAGACCTCAGAGACCACAAAAGAAGAAATGGATGTTGACAGTAACATCTGTTTACAGCAATAGCTTGAGATCCTGCCTGACCAATAAGAAAACACCACACAAATGAATTCAGAACCCCCAATAGCACATAAGACAAATTGCTTTAAGTGGCATGAGAACGATATAAATATGTGAGATACCAACAGTCATTATATGAAAAAATGTGTATGATAGTCCCAAAAAATAACGGACCTTTACAAACACAAACAAAGCAAGTTCTCTCAAAGTGTGGCGCTGAAACATGAGCAAGGAGAGCACACTCAGTATGCCAGCGGATACTCCCAATCTGAAAATTTGCCACCCAAGACGTCAGCAACACAGAAAATAGCAACGCATGACTGCCATGGTGTCAGCATACAATGATGACCAATAACAACAATTGCAACATTGGTTCATTTGAAAAAATATGCAAAATTTAAAAATCATAGTACCCCAACCAAAAGTCCCTTGTCTTACACTTCAGAAACCGTCAATCTGACACCACACCTTTTTCCCACTCCAATAGACAGCTGCACGGTAATATTCATGATGGCAAGCCACTAGAAGAACGATGCAGAATCATGAGCCCCTCCAATAAATACTTCAAGCTTACTTAAGGAAAAAGAAATCTGCCAAAATCAGAGACCAATAGATACTAAATCGAAAATAACAAACAAGAAAGCAAGTATGGAGCCAAAATTGGCTAGTGAATGACAATTTTTACTGGTTCAGCAACAACAATCCTCAGAGTTCTCCAGCACTCACCAAAGATCAAAAGATGCATGCAACTCCAGAATCTGAAAACACAACATCGCGCAGAAAAAATCTAGATCTTTAAGCAGGCATCTAACTAATTAAAGAAGCCCAATAAATGATAAATCAGAAACTGATGTATACAGAAACAATTATAAGACACTGAAAAATGCAGATAAGGAACCAAGTTCTGCTGATGAATGACGAATTTGGATCACCAGCATAAATGCCACACTATTTCAAGTGTGTGAAGGGACACAGGCCATCCATCAATTTTATCAAGTCACAATAAGCATGTCACTGCAAACAATTGATTGGACTGACCGAATTATTTTTATTATCTATTGGAAAAACAAAGCTACATCAAAATTAACCAGCTGAAGATTATGCCACAACACATAGAAACTTAATATTACATCATCGAAGTAAACTCCAGTGCCACCAATAGCTAAGAACATAATAAAAACAGAGATTACAGAAGGCCAGGTGATATGCAAAGAACTTTAACTAATCCCTGATGAATGGCCTGAGATCAATCAAATCTTTCCAAATTTCAATGGAGATAAGATACTGATCTTGAAACATAGTCCTCGGGGTCTGACATCACAAAAATTCAAACTGATGTAATATCAACCAAGCCAATCGTCAATATCAACATACCAGGAATCACTATTCCGAATTGATACAGGACGTGCCACGCACAGTAACTGAATCCTATTTGACAAAATTGAGACCAATAATTGCCTAATAACTTCAGACCATATGATGCATCTAATCTATTGAGGGTGAAACCTCATGCCTGAAACGACCGTCAAAATGGCCATGCCACAACGCAAAGAAACTTCAATTCATCATCGGCGAGAAATCTGGTGTCACCAATAGCTAAACCGCATAACAGAAACAAATATCGCAGAAGGCTAGCCGACATGCAAAGAACTTTAATCGATACCTAATAAATGGCCTGAGATCAATCCAATCTTTCCATGGCTTCAATCGAGACACGATGCTAGATCATGCAACGCAGTCCCCGGTCGAGGTAACCTTGTCTGACATACAAAAACCCTAGCTAATCAACGTTCAGCCGAGCCAATAATCAATATCAACAATACCGGGAGTCACTTTTCCAAATTAATCCAGGACGTGCCATGCAAAAAATAAATAAATAAATAACGAAATCCCATTTGATACCAATATCGATAATCGACAATGACCTAAAACCATTAGAACGCACCAATTAGGAGGACCGCAGGCAAGCAGAGAAGCAAACAGATGAGAAGGCCGAACTATTATTTATCCTGTGGGAATAAAAAAATAAACTCAAAACAGGTTATCGAAAGGCTATGCCAGAATGCGAGGAAACTACAATATATCAACCGGAGTTTTATAGCAAAGCCGCATAATAAACGATGAAATAACAGAATGAAAGGCGATATGCAAAGAACTTTAATCAATCCCCGATGAGATCAATCCAATCTTTCCGTACCAGGTAATCACATAATCCAAATTTTCAAACGAAATACGGTACTAGATCATTCAACGCTGTCCTCGGTAAAGGTTGCTTAACAACGCAAAAACCCTAGCTGATCAAAATTCAACGAACCACTCAACAACATCAACATACCGGAAATCACTATCCCAAATTAATCCACAAGATGCACGCAAAAAATAACGGAATCCTAATTGGCGAAACCGATACCGTCATCGACAATCGCAATAACTTGACACCCCGAGAACCACTTCGCCTAACCGACGAGACACCCACCCCGCCCAGAGAAGACAGGGCAGAGATAATCGCCTCCGGAGGGTTCCTGGGTCTATTTATCGACGACAGGGCGTAAAACGGACGGCTTCGATTGGATTACAATATAGATCAACGGTGTTGGTGTAATAACTCTCGTACGGATTGACGCGGTTTCTTAAAGTCGGTGGACGGTAGCCTAAAATCCACGCGATTTTTCGAGATTGTTCCATTTCAAGTCCACTAATTTATGCCTCTCATAAAATAATAATTACAACCCAAAGTGATTTTTTTCTTATAAT
>JAODPA010027520.1:0-12652 GCA_025585075.1 Nepenthes mirabilis
TTCAGATTTATTTTTGTGATATATTTAACTGTGGATAATCATTTTATTTTGTAACTAGTAAAAAGTATACATTATATGTGCTGTATGTTTCTATAAATTTTACATCCATAACTTATAAGGTCTAAACGAATCGTGATTAAGAATTCTTTAATTTTTTAAATATCTACGAGAGATGTAAACAAGATAATCATGGTTCAATTTTGTTGATTGGAATAAGAATTATAGTTCACATCAGTTGCTAAATAATTCCAAGAAACTATTAAAAAATAGTACCATTTGATTATTTGCGTAGCATAATAATTCAATAGAACATATTTGAAGAGTACACCACCTATTATATTATGTCAACACAATTTCAAAGTGCTCAAAAGGAGTAATACTTTTCACTGTGTTTCAGCTCTCATAACCACCACACAGTATGGGTAGTAGTAATTCAATCCAGTAATAAATATGTTAAAAAATATATAATTTGGAATTTTGGGTTATACAATTGCAGGCAATCCTCCAATATTATATCACCCTAATGCATATTTTACGACACCCGAAAAAAGTGTGTTCATAAGGTAATCTTCCCAGTCAATAACCTTAGGATCAAAGTAGAAGACATCTGTTTCTACGCCACCTTCTCTAACTGCCGCCCATAATTTCTTTGTGTTAATGTCATCGTAGCTGCATTTAGTTCAAAATCTTTACATGTCTAAATCTGTATACTATGACAGAGAGATGAGGTGTAGAAAACTTACATGCCCTTAAAGAATAGGTAAGGTAGGTAAATGTCTACATATCGCATGAGTGAGTCAAACTTCTTTCTTAGTTTCATGTAAGTTCCCCGAAATCGTTGACAAAATGCTATATTTGTTAGTTCCAGCACCTACAAACATAAACAAAAGAGTTAAAAGTCAGTAGAAAATTTTTGTCTCCTGTGGATTTGACCACTAAGACAAGTCTTTGAGGTGATGCATCTTCTCATGTAGCCTAAGAAAAAGGGTTCCTCAAAGATCTCCACCAGGCACCTTCAATCATCTGAACTAAGTCTATGATCTATTTATGAATGAACAACATAGTGGTTATAGTGCTACTAACAATAGTGTACCTAATTATTATAGTTTTATAAAAAAGCGATGACCAATCAAAAAATATCTATTATTACATATATGTGGCCCACCATGAGGTTGTATGGGGCCCATCGGCCAAGGTCAGCCTAATTAAAGCCAGGCTTGTCTGCAGCTGATAAGTCAGGTGAGCTCCATACAAAAAATGAATGCATTCGGATGGAAATATGATTATCCATTCATTAACTATGTCAATGCTAAGGAAAGGATCATGAAATTGTTATCTAATGGCAAATGAGTTAGTGTAATTTCTTACTAAAGATATGTTGGGATAGAAATCTGATCAAATTTCAATATATTAGTCGACCGATAAATTTATAAATAGTGAAAGTAGTATCTTCTTCATATTAATTAATAAAAAGAAAGTTCTATTGAAATTTTAGAATACAAAAATTATATGCACAAATAGGTAGTTGGAGCAAACATACCTTCAAAGGTAGAAGATAATGCATGGCAATGTATCGGCGAAAGCTAGCCATGGAGCTGTGGAGCTTTAGCTTACTAACAATGATGGGATTTCCTTCCCCATTGATTATTGGATGATTTGTGAAGTAACGATATACCACATTAGCAATGAGAGAAATTTTAGCAGGATTTTTCATTGAGGATCCCACTCCATAGATCATTGTATCTACTGAGTGCTGGTTTGCATGGGCCACCATTGCTGTTATGATTGCATTTACTACCATATCTGCCGGAATCTGTTTATGTATTTTAAAAATAAAATATTTTAAGTTAAACTGTTGAAATTTGGACTCGAGGATGCTATCCAAAAAATTTATTCAACTCCTTCCATATAAAATATTCAACGCTAAATAATGCCAATTCTAATATATTTTTAAAAATCACTATCTATAAATCTTAAATTTATTTTTGAAAAACATTTTTGTCAACTGATCTAGTTAAAATGCAGCCAAGTGTATGTTGAGTGACCTCTCCCTTTTCTTCTATAAAGTAATTACTAAAATGATTTACCTTTTTGTAACTAAATTGTTCTATAATTTATTATCTGTCATAACATTAAAAAGATAACTAAATAAAATAAAAAGACCTAAACTTAAATATTACAATGAATAGTTTTAAATAAGTGGAACCTAAGGATAACTTTGTTGAGTTACAAAGAAGTCAAACAATGACAATAGTATTACGTCAAATAATTCCAAATGATCAATCAAACTCACCAAATCAAGTATAGTTTCAGTGTCACATGGCATATGTGTCAATCTTCCCTTCCCATAAGCAGCAACCACACTATCAAGCGTCCTACAATAAAATATATTATATGAGTTATGTTTATGTAGGCAAAACAAACAAAATTGTTATTGCTAGCTTATGCCTTTAAGCTAGTCACATTAGATGATTAGAAAATTGTTTATGTTGAGACAAATGCTTGTAAATTCTAACTACTTCCAACCTCGAGAGTCTAATATTTTCGACCATAAGAAAATTAAAATAAAATTTACCAATTTGATTTGAGTAATGAGCACTAAGTTAGATTATTAAATAATTTATTGAGCACATGGTCACTTGTTTGGAGGAATTTGCAGCCACTCTAATGATAATGGATTTATTGAATTGACTTGATTAGATCATTTTATATATAAAAAAAAGCATTTATTTGTGTATTAAAATAAATTTGCCAAATAATTGTTATAAGAAAACACCAATCAATATATTTGGGTACAATAAAAGAGTAAATGTATCTTGAAATTATATTCAAACAATGAAATGGTCTTAAAATTTATTTCTCGAAGAAGGAAGTGGATTTTATTGGGTACGGTTTAAATAAAGACAATTAAACTAGACTTGAATCTGATCTAATCATCAAGGTATAAAACTGATTCGGGAGATAACCTCATCGAAAGTTCGACTAAGTTTTGAGTTGCTAGATGATTAGGAATACAAAAGATAGAGGTAGTTAATGATTCAGTAAAATAATAAATGAGACATATAATCTTAATGAATGGTTATTTACAACTAATAGATGATCAGATGTATTAAATTAGACTACAAAGGTCGTAAAGGTGCAAAACCATAACTATCAAATGGTTACTAAACTAGTAAAAATAACAGTTGTATAACCAACAAATTGTTAGAAATTGAAAAAATGCAATATTTTAGATAACAACTATGCTAATTTTGAAAAGATAATCTGATTAGTAACAAGACTATAAATACAAATCCTCGATTAAAAATGGAGGCATTGCATGTTTTGACAAGTAAAAACCCTACACCAAAAAGGATACTTTAATAAATATCTCAAAAACCAATAATCTGTTCTTGGTAACAATAATGAAGATGGGCGGAGCCATCTGAGAAATCTCGAAACCGAGTGACAGCAAGTATAATAAACATGATATCAAGTTGGTTGGCCAAAAATGACGCTTCAACTTGCCTTGAGAAGACTCTCCCTAGCAAGAGGCAGAAAATATGGGTAAATGGTAATATTATTACTTTTAGTAACGGCGGTATGATGTATGTAAGATCTCCTCATTTTGATCCTCTTAATATATCACTACTCATTTTAGACTGTATCGTTAACTGTCAATTGAAATGAGTCTTTATTAATAATGAAAGTTCTTATAATGTTCTTTATTTCGATACACTTATTAAATTTGGACTTAAAAGGAGTCAAATATGACCATCTGATGGTCCATTATATTGGCTAGACAATGAATCGGTACAAGTACAATGAACCATCTAACTAAAGTTAAATTAAGAATGTACGCTAAAATAGTTTCATATATGTTAACTTTCTTAGAGATGGATCTCCCTTCAATTTATAACGCCATTTTTGGTTGCTCATGTTTGGTAACTTTTGAGGTAGTAACCCCTATCCTGCATCTAAAGATAAAAGTTTATGATTCGAAACGATGTGGAAGAAGTTCGAGGGGATCAAGTCACCGGAATAAGTTGTTACTTGACCTAGATAGGTTAATCAATGCCTTCTCAACCAATTGAAGAGTTCGTTCTTTAAGAAGAGACAACAGTCCAGTAGGGTCAACATGAGGAATCACCCCTCCAAATCCCTCTTATTCTAGCCAAGCCAGACAAATGTGTTCAGTTTGAAGGTTTTCTACCATCTGACTTGTGGGAGCTGTTAGTGGAATTCCTTCACAATAATTTGGATGTGTTTGCTTGGACACTGGTTAATATGCCCGGAACACCGATGGAAATGATCATTAATAAGTTGAGCTTCATTTCTAATTATAAACTAGTCAGGCAAAAACGCAAGAACTATATATTAAAAAACTCATCGCAACGTCTAAGGAGGTCAAAAAACTACTTGACATTGGATTCATAAAAGGGTTCATTATCCGGATTGGTTGTTTAATATCATTCTTGTCAAGAAAAGTAATAAAAAATGGAAGATGTGTATTGACTTCATAAATATGAATAAAGTATGTTCAAAAGATAATTTTTCACCATCGATGGTAGACCAATTGGTAAACTTAATATTCAGGCACCAATTGTTAACTTTCACAGTTTCCTGTTTAGATTATTATTAGATCAAGGAGATGATTGCCTTCATGACCGATCAAAGAACTTATAATTACAAG
Organism: Nepenthes mirabilis; assembly: GCA_025585075.1. NCBI lineage: Eukaryota > Viridiplantae > Streptophyta > Magnoliopsida > Caryophyllales > Nepenthaceae > Nepenthes > Nepenthes mirabilis. The sequence goes on from JAODPA010027520.1 coordinate 4,673, forward strand.
GTAATGCCTTTTGATTTGAAGAATATTAGAGTGACATATCAAAGACTAGAAAATTAGATGTTTGAGGCTCATATCGGTAAGAATATGGAGATCTACATAAGCCATATGCTTTTCAAAAGTATACTAGCTAATGACCATATTCACAATTTGACTAAAGCATTCAAGGTACTCCAAGCACATCAAATAAAATTAAATCTAACAAAATGCATTTTGGAGTGACAACCGAAACATTCCCATGCTTTATTATTTCTCATCTAGGAATCGAGGCAAATCTGGATAAAATGAAACTCGTCATGGACATGGAACCACCTCTATCAATAAAAAAGTTTCAGAGATTAATTGGGAGGCTTGCTATCTTGTCTAGTTTCCTAGCAAAGTACATCAATAAGTATTTATCATTCTTTAAAGCTTTGAAAGGGATGAAGACTAATGGATTCCAATGAATTGTCGAATGTCAACAAGTATTCCAAGAGTTGAAAGAACATCTGGAAAATCGACATCTTTTGACCTGTCTGAAAGAAGACGAATGATTATACCTTTACTTGGCCATTTCAAAAATAGAAATGAGCTCTGTTATGATTAGGGAAGGGTCCAGTATATAGTAACCAGTATACTACATCAATAATATCATATCGGATATAAAGACTCAATATTCTCAAGTTGAGAGAGTGGTATTAGCCTCAATCTTTGCGGCAAAAAAATTCCAGCCATACTTTCAAATACATAAGATCATGATTTTGACCAATTAACTATTAAAAGAGATCTTACAAAGGGTGGAAGTATCAAGGTGCCTGATCAAACGGGTCATTAAATTGGGCTAGTTTGATATAGAATTTAGAGCTTGACCATCTATAAAAGACTAAGTCATCGTAGATTTATAGTCAAAATGATAACTTTGATTCCTGAGTGTATAGGAAAGGTTGAGAACATGCCTATTGACAAAGAACCACCAATGTGGACTCTATATGTCAACAGGTCGTCGACTTAATTTGAAAGTAGAGTTGGGATAGTCTTGATAACACCAAATAGATTTGAGATTTAAACTCAATGACATTTGGAGTTCAAACCACTATACAGTGGGATAGTACACACTTATAGGTGAAAAACTCTACAAGAAAGGCTACTCCATTCCATAAATACACTGCCTAACACCTGTCGAAGCTGATTATGCCCTAAGTAAGTGCATCTCAGTATATGTGGAGTACATATAGGTGGAAGAACTTATTATTCAAGGTTATGCGGTAAGGTTATTTCTAACCGACAATGAAAAACGACGCTAGAGAGTTTGTCAAAAATATGAAAATTTTTAAATTCTTGGTAGTATTCCCAAACAACCTCACACAAAACTTTAAGCTTTAGAATCTCTCCAGCAGTTTGTACTATGGGGCTAGACATATTAGGTCCATTCTTAATTGCTATTGAACTAGGAAAATTCATTATTGTGAGGTTCAAATCCTCAAAATATCATAAATCATGATAATTTCTAGCCATTAAGTTGATATAAGTATATTTAGAAAAATTGGACAAAAAAATGAGGAAAAAAATCAAATTTAGAGGTAAAAAAAGGCTATAGGGCCTTTGTGCCCAAGCAGTGCCCGTGGTGCCTCTCGAGGCTATTTAATAGAAGGTGGCCCTCGAGTTGTGCTCGAGGTGCCACCAAGGCCTAAATAATAGAACCCCGCGCTCGAGTGCACCCGGGTGGTGCTCGAGCGTGGGCTTGCGAAACACGGGGCGCCTGATTGGTGCTTGAGCACCATTCAAGCACCTGATTGTCTATAAAAAGGTGTCATGCGCATTTCTGTGTCATTTTTTAATGCTTCCAGAGAGAGAGAACAGCGAGAGAGAATAGGAAAGGGGAAGAAAAGGATGAAAGAGGAGAAATCCAGTCGTTCCGCTCTGATTCGGATAAAAATAATGGTAGATCGGGTTAAGATAAGTATACCTCAGACGTTGTTTTTCATTTTTACCATTTTTAAATATCTCCATTTTATTGTTTATGCTTTAAATCTCTTACTCCTTTAAATTTGTCATGAATAATGTATGAATCTCATGATTTTTAGACTAGATTTCATATATATGTATATATATTGTAACTTATGACTCTGATTTCATGATTTATCTCTCATTTTGTATTCAAATTATATCTGGACAGTTTGCTCTAAACCCTAACTCAAAATTAGTGATATAATGGTGGTAAATATGGATAGATTCGGTATTGTATATGATTATCAAGGTTATGGCTTCGATTTCACTGTTTGGTATATATTTTGTGTCTAATTTATGTCTAGAAGTTTCATATGGAACCCTAGGACAAAAATTAGGGATTTGATGATTGAAAATTTTAAATCTGGAGATTTAAGTGTTAATTGGAGATTTGATGAGGCAAGATAAGTTCTGATTTGGGAAATAAGGACAAGGATACCTCCAGTAAAGTTAAGTAATAATAATAGAAATTAGGCATAAAATAATCATCCTACCTGAGGATGTAAAGTATAGAGAAAAACAGTTAAACTACATAAAAAAATCATCCTATACTCAGGATATAAAGTATGGAGGATAACGATAAATCTAAATAGACATCTTGTCTTCAGGATATAAAGTATAAAGGATAATAATGATTAAGAAGAAAAGAGACATCCTGTCCTCGGGATATAAAGTATAAAAGATAATAATAATTAAAAAGAAAAGAGTCATCTTGTCCTCAGGATATAAAGTATGAAGGATAATAATGATTAAAGAAAAAAGAGACATCCTACCTCGAGATGTAAAGCATGGAGGATAGTAGCTTTAAGTGAGAAGCTAGATTAGATGAATCTTGAATCTAGAACTAAGGAATTATGATTGAATTATTTTCAAATAAGGACCCCGAGCTAAGAATAAATGAAGAATTTATGTTTTTTATTTCAGTTTTTAGAAACGATAAGTTTTCATATGATTATGCATTGTATAAGTATTTAATTCTTAAATTTCTTGTACGTTTATTTGTCATTCAATATGTGCATGTTTATAGGATTTATATATATTCCTACAATTTTGGATATATTTGTTGAATTGTTAGCTTACTCCTTACTTTCTGTTTTTCCCTCAAGATAAGCAGAAGCCTGACAAGAATCGAAGTCAGAACTAGCTAGAAGAAAGAAAACTTATGAGTTTTGAAGACCTTGGAAGATTATGGTGATTCAAAGGATTTTGGATGCATATAGCTAGTATTTTGAAATGAACGTTGTAGAATATGATAATGTAAAATGTTACAATATTATGTTGGATGTGTTGTTCTTATTTCTACAAGTTAACATTTGGATTTAGTCGCTTCTACACTATTTTGATGTTTAGATTGTTATGGCCCTAGATAGTATCTCTCTTAGATCCAATACAATAGTTTAGGAGTGCTGAATTGAAGCCATGGACGATATGGCTATTATGGATCCTGTGTTGTGTTGTAATATGATGTGGAGTAAATTTGTAAAATTTTGGATATTTATATACTTGTGGAGGTTATTTTAATAGGTTATATTTTTAATTTTTATCCAATTAAAGAGAAAATTTTACTAAAATTTTTACAGATTTTTATGTTATTTAATTATGGGTATTAGTTTGGTATATTTATTGACGGAGATTATTAGAAAAAAAGTAACTTATTCCATCACAATTATTGTTACGGTTCATTACTTCTCGAAAAGAGTAGAAGTATCTCCACTAGCTGAAATTATTAAGTAGAATGTAACTAAATTTATGTACCAGAATATCATCTATAAATTTAGAATACTGAAGGTCACAATGATCAATAATACCATCAAACTCACAAGAAAGAGGTTCACAAAATATTGTATCAGTTTAGGCATCAGACTAGTGCACACTTTTGTTTGTTACCCGTAAACCAACATGCAAGTTGAGGTAACAAGTCGGATGATATTAAATGGGTTGAAAATAAAGTTGGAAAACGTTGGGGGTCCCTAAGTAGATGAACTCCAATTAGTATTATGGGCTTACTAGATGACCCCGAAAGAGCCAACTCGTGAGATACCCTTCAACCTATGTTATGAATGGAAGTGATAATTCCATTAGAGATCGTGTTACCTAGTTATCGAGTTAAAAATTTTACTCCTAGTCAAAATTCTCAACTTTTAAGAGAAAATTTAGACTTATTAGAGGAACCAAGGGATACAACACACATCCGATCAACTGTTTATCAGCAAAAAAAATTACCCAGTACTATAATAAAAGAGTAAATGCGCAAAAATTTGAGGTAGATGACTTGGTTTTGAGGAATATTGAGGTTACAGGCAAGATCGCTGGTAAGAATATGTTCTCACCAAATTGGGAAGGATAATTCTTAGTATCGACTATCTTCCATAATGGTTAATATAAACTACGCATCCAAAATGACAAAGTAGTCCCACGGACATAAAATACTCTTTATCTCAAAAAATATTGTCAATGATAGTTTAAAATAGAATTTAAGAGGTATGTTGTGTTCCCTACTCAGGTTTGCTTATGAGCTATATTTTATATTATTAATCAAATTCAATTTTTACATCAATAAAGTTTAATTATTATATTTATTTTTCATTTGTATACTTGTGAATGTGAAATCTTGATCATGGCTAACCTTGAGTCAAGCATTTGGTTTTCACACCCTACCTGTTAACACGACACATTTAATAAAGTAGTCACGGCTTAGGTTAATAAAACCAATGGCTCCAAGCATGATCACACACCATCAAATAAAGAAACTCGGGGGTTTGAGGACCAAATGTCTGATTCCCTTTTGAGTGGTCACAATACAAGTTAGATAATACTAAACCAAGCAAGACAAAATACAGCCATTTGGCCTATAAAAACATTAGGGGCCTTTCATGCATAAGTGCTATAACACCCTTCCATGGGATAGCTACCATTAGTCAAACATGGTCTAAGGACTAGGGTTCGATTAAGTATGGCGATAATGGCAAAGTTTCGTCATCGGTAAATAAATACTTCGTTTGATGAAGGCATTATTTAGTGAAAGAATCATCAATGACAATAATCATAAGATTTAGTTGGTTGACTCGGTACTCAAGAATATATTAAAATATGAATACATATATACAAATGGATATGCTAGTTTTGTACAAGAATCACCTAGAGTTGATACCATAAGAAGCACGAGTGAGTCATTTTTCCTAAGGTTAATGTCTTGAAGTAGATCTAGGGTAGTGTTCCACCTGGTTTTAAGAAATCCTTGATGTCTAAATTTTTGAAGGGTCCAGACTTTATTGAGTCAGGATAGCTAATTAATAAATTAGGAGCCATCAAAGAGATGATCTACCTACAAAAGGCGACACCATCCTAAAACCAAGAATTCAAAATAGGACCCATCCCTTCAGTATAGAAACTTCTTCGTGACTCCTCGAGTCTAGTGCATTCACTTCGAAGATTCTCAATTATGCTCACTATTGAGGCCAACCGATGCCCACCTGCTTGAAACTTATCCTCTAAGAAATTGGTCAAGCCTCCAACTATAGCATTTTCATTTGTAAGATCATCAGATCTCATCATCCACTCAAATAACTCATGCTTTAATTGAGCAACTCGGTTACCAAAAAACCTGGTCACAACCTCGATAGTATAACTTTGAACACCAAGTCTTTCGGTACAACAGAATTGATATACAATCAAGAAAAGCGAGCAATTTTGACAATTTGTTTGTATAGCCTATCCTTAATAAGATGTACCAAATCCTAAGATTGCAAGAAGGTCAAACTTACAGTTAGAAATTACAACAACGAAAAGTAACTCAAAAGAAATCCAACATATAAAAGAGGCAAAGATTGCTGGTATAAAGGGGTCACAAAACTAGAATCCATTGAAGCTGCTAATGGCGAAAAAGTAGATCAGGTTCTTATTCAACTGCTCCATTATTGCCTACAGAAATATTAATTGGAGTAGCAAGGGATGTTGAAGCTAACTTATTTGACAACGGAGAGCAACGCATAGTCAAAACACCGCACTCAGCAATGATTGGAATGTTAAGTGACTTTATATAATAGAAAGCATGGGGTTCAAAATTGTGTATTCTCCGAGGCTAAATGTTGGCACTTCCTCAAAAAGAAAATATCAAGGGGAACAAAAACTAGACTAGGCCTTTGAGATTTCTCCGCAGCATTCCTCTCAATTATCCCATCATAGACCTCATTAATAGTCTTATAAAACTTGTTGTTAGAAGATGAGTTAGAGGGGCAAGTAGCCCTAGTATCATCTTGGCTAGCCGAGGCCTACAATAGAGACTCAATAAAAAGTTATCCCACTTTTCTCTTCAAACACTGAGATGCCATGTCGGTAGCAATGCTACCATACAAAATTATTTGCAATCGGATGCTATCAAAGGCTTTTTGGCTCAAAAAAATTTATATCTACGCAACTCAATGCCATTATCTTTGATGAGTTTTGTTTGGGACTTGGACATATGACGCTCGTTATCCAGAATCAAACCAAAAAAAAAGTCAAAGTTGACATATTTCTAATTATTAAAAATAGCCCAATTAGAGGGAACCTCTATAAAAAGAATCAATCTCTCTAACCTTTCACTGAATATGGACTCCCTTCACTTATTTTAAACCTTTTCCAAGGAAATAAAGAAATCTAATCACTTTCTTGATTGAACATGAATACTACATTGATCGTTTGAATATCTAACCTAAGATTTTGACGACAAAAGAAGACATACATAGTATAATATATTTAATGGTGTTGGGATGAAGATAAGTGATTGGGATTTTCAATGCCTCCACAATCTCAACAAACTCCTAGCCCATAGGATTCAAAAGCCATCCTTCAAATGGCCTCATAAATAGCGATGAAGTCATGCCTTGAAGAGCTAGCCCTCCTAGATGGTAAGGAAACTTGAAATGGAATAGTGACAAGAATATAGTACCATTCTATATCTTTCACACCAGACCAACCGCCAAACATAAGGCAATGTTTGCTACTTATTTGGAAATATTTTACGAAGCTATTGCATTCCAAAATCAATAAATCACGGGGTTTAGTTGGCAAGGAAAGTGCAGAAAGTAGTCCAGGGGTGAAAACACATAATTTCAAAATATTAAAGACCCAAAAGTTAAAATGTCTAGTTTAACTGAAGCAACACATCACTTTGCACAAGTTTAGCCCTAAATGCTGCATTTTGAGAGCCAAAGCCACCTGACAGAATACTAAGGTGTTGCAAAATGTCTTTTCCACTGTCACAATAATATTGAAGCTAATGTCATTATTTTAAATTTACTAAAGTGACAACCAATGGTTTGGTTTCTTTCATTTAAAAAGGCCAATTCAGTTACTTTTAAGTTATTAGATTAAAGGTTCAATTTTACTTAAATTAAATATTGTCAAAAAATTGAGTTGTCAAAGAATCTGTACCGTTGGATAGCCAGATTAATGAAAGTCATATATTCAAAAATGAATCAATCTTTACGAGCAGATAAGTCGTCATCTTTATGTTGTAATCCAATGAACATTAAAGTACTGAAATCTATTAGTAGAAGAAAAATTTTCATTCGAATAATTTTATTAATCTAAGTTTTTTGTGACTTACAACCCTTAATAAGAGAAATACAAATAAAAAAGAAAGAAATAGAATAAAAAATAGTGATCCAAATGTGAAAAGAAAACTAATTTTTTCCCATAGATATATCCATCTGCATGATCCTATGAGGCTAAAAACAAAGAAATTATCATAGTTCGTATTATCAAAATTTAAAATTATAAAGACTCAACCCACACTCTTTTGAATCAACTAAATGTTCTGTCCGACTCCCTAATTCTATTTGAAATACAAAATTCTGGGATTTGAATACTAGCGGATGAACAGTTTAAAGGAGTAGAGTCTCTCCTTTGTATATGATCCTTTTTTAAAAAAAAAAATTACGTAAATCTAGTATTTTATCATATAATTTTTTTTATTATATTACTAGTTACCAATCTTTTAAATTTTGAACAACA